>VNJW01013706.1:0-19586 GCA_008042615.1 Drosophila auraria
TCTCGTCGGCAACTGACATCCACTTATTGTATGCTTGCAATAAGTGCGAGTGAAAGGAACATAGTAAACTTAGTGTCATATTGAGTGCGAGTGAGGCGGCAATATGATTGTTGATTAACCCTTAGCATGCCCGTAGGCTTTAAATATGCCACTTATAATAAAAAGACGAGATTTTTTTAAAGTTTGATTTTTAATAATTTAGCGTTACCAATAAAGCGCTGTTTTTGGTTCCTAACACAAATTTTTTTGTTCAGGTACTTTACTCTAAAATATGTTCTTATTCTAAAGTAAAATGAAATAACAAGTTTATCCAGCTCTACATTTTGTGCTGCTATAACTAATTTTTCTTTTAAATTGTTAGTTATTTTAAAATTTTCTTTTGTATAATGTGAAAAAATTATTTTCAGCTCTTTGAGCTTATTTTTAAATTGATCTGAGGGTTTTATAAGGCAGTATTTCATATTGCGTGCACGCTTAAGGGTTAATGACAATTAAGGAAAAAAAATCGTCCGCACACAACCTTTCAGTTCAACAAGCAAACGTGCACTGAAATAAGTGAATACTTCGTAAAACTTCGGGTGCCGACGAGACCACCTTGTGTAATTACATCATGACCGAAACCTTGTCCTTTCGAAGAAAAAACATATCTACATAATAATTATAATTATAAATTAATTAATATATAAGCTTCCAAAATAAAAATTGGCAAGATATCGTCTATATCGATAGCTTATCGAACTTATTTTTCAAATATAACCGAAGCTAAAGCCCAACACTCCAACTGGAGTGTACCAGATAATACTTATTAATAAGATTTACTATATCATTAGTAAGTCATTGGTAGATATCAATTTATATTTATCTATATTTATCGAATATGTCTTGAACTTAATTTGTATTTAAAAACCCTTTTAATGGCTTACTTATAGTAATAATAGTCCAATATGTATCGCATTCAATATCAACAGCATTTTATAGATATTCCCATTTTAAGAAAGCTTTAAGCGGTAAGTTAAGATAGCTACATACCGCCAATGTGATCTCAGTGCCCATGTAGCAGATGAAGAACTGGTAGAGGACAAAGGCCACCAGGCCACTGAAGGACTTGGCGGCGGAACCCAAGTCGAGCAGGAGCACGGCGACACTCGACATACAAATGGCAATCGTGGCCCCAATCAAGCTGCTCAGAAAGATGAAGTTCAGGATGAGATTGAATTGGTCCGCGATATGCAAAATGCGACTGTGGTATGCGATCAGAATCCTCAACTGTTCGTTGGACGCAGGATGTCTGGAATCGAGACTTAGTAGCTGACTGGCTAAGGCGTCGTAGTGCAGTTTCAGCTGCAAGGTAAATATGCACACCAGATTCTGGACGACTATGCTGAAGCCCACGCCCACAAACGAGGCCACGACTATGCTGAGGTAGGCTAGGCCGAATCCCAAGGCTGAACCGTGGACTCTCCAGGGAAACCAGGTGTTGGTCTGCGTCCTAAAGCTCAGGTCCTGACCCTCCTCCATATGCTCCCAAACGAGCATCCAGAGTGGCGCACTATTATAGTATGTATAGAATACCATGTAGGATCTGAACTGGCATTTCATTAGGAATATTGCTACATCATAGTAGTGCTGGGTGCGGTAGTGCCGTTCTCCGGGTCCGGGATACAGCAACTGAAGCTCCTCCAGCATCTCCTCGATCTGAGTGCGGTTCACCAACAGGGCATATATATTGGAGAATCCGACCAAGGTTAGCATCAGAGAACTGCACATATCCGCCATTCCTGCCACAAACGCAGCCGTCTCCTTTGCGGGGCGCTCGTAAAGATACCAGTACATCATTACTCCAATAATTTGATAGATGGAACAGATGATGCCAAGTATTAGCAGAGCCTTTTTGCGCAATCTGTGCGGATCCTTGCCCGCAGGCCGTTCAGTCCATTGATAGCGTGGTATACATGCCATCTGACACGCCAGGTCAATGTACTTCATATACTCGTGGAACTGCATTCTGCTTGAAACTGAGACTGACCTGGCTTTCGAAGAAGTCAAACCTTTATATGGCTGTTCATTTCCGGGCCTAATTGAGCAATTTTAGAGGTCCTGGGAACAGGCAAATGGTTTCCGGTACAATTTGTGCATTATTTAAGGCATTAAATGACTGAAATCTGAGAATAAAGACTACAAAAAAATGTCTTGAGTCAATATTGACATGAGAAAAAAGTAGAAAAATAACAAGATAATTTATTTCTTTACATAAATTAATTAATCCAATATTAGGAAGATTTAAGAGGACTTTTTACTCCTAGAAATAAATCCGCAACAAAATTAGGCAACCGGAGAGACGCTTTGATGTCGCATTTTTTATTTATTCAGTGGATGTGCCGGCTTTGTTTATTTTTTCGTTAATAATTGTGTCAAGCTCGTAATGCCTTTGAGCTGGTTATCAGGCTTTTTTATGCGCTCGTCTATCGCTGCTGATATCGGCAGACAGACAAGTGCCGCTCGTTCTGCACTCCATTTCCGGCGGAAGTCCGCACAAGGAGACATTTTTATGTACCTATATGCTGTGCCTGCATGTGTGTGGGTATTGTACTTGGCGCTTGTTTACTTCTTTGTTTATGGGCCTTACCCCCGGCTCGTTTACGAGTCCATCCTATTGCCAGTTTTTATTGTTGCTTTTATTTTGCGGTCTACTTGGTTGCGCCTCATATGCTCCATGCTTTCGTGCTCCAAGGACCCGGCTCCCTGCCCCTTGCTCCGTAATCCTGGCTCCATACTTTTTGCCCCAGGATATGCTGGAGCGTTTTTGTTTGCTATTGATTTATGGTTTGATGATTTCGCTCCTTGTGCGGGATTTTCTGTTTACTGTCGACGTCTCATCAGCGTTTTGTTGCGGTAATTAAACTCTGATTGCTTTTCAATTGTTTTTATTGATTGGCAGAGTTGGCATTTTTTTTTTAATCGGAGCTTCTGTTGATTCGCAATTAGTACGAGTACGGAACTGACTTTAATTCGTTTAAAAATTCCATTCCTTTCCCTTTTTGCGCTTTGCGAAAGTAAAGTGGAATTTATGAAGACAAACAAAGGCGGAAAACTTGGCAGGACTCGACCCGGCCAATTGCCAAAGGACTCAAATCGAGCAGCAGCTGCGCGTAATGGACAATTTGAATTATCCGTCCGTCCGTCGTCGTCGTCGCCGGTGGCGGAGGAGGAGTGTGAGTAATAGTTTTGGCAGCCAACGCCTTTTTGGCCAGGCCAGCAATTTATGGAGATCCACGAGCCAAGGGCCACTACATTTTGGCCAAGAGCCTCTGCCACAGCCATAGCCATAGCCATAGCCGGAGCCGGAGCCTGAGCCGGTCCACATTCATCTCTTCGTTCTGGACGCTGCTGACAAGTGCACAGGCAAAGTTATGGGCCACCAACTCAGACAACTCGCAACTGTTGGACTTATCGATCGGATGGGCGGGCCTTTTAAACTAATTAAGCCCCGGTAAGAGGAACAACACATGCTACTAATTTGCGAAATTAACGTGTTTGTTTTGGCCGCCCTTCGAAATAAATTACCCCAAAAAAACAAAATTACGACTGGCCAAAGGTGAGGGCAATGGCCATAAATTCGCATCGAAAGCGAATTCCGTGCTGCAACTTGTTTACTCCCGCAAAAAAGGTTTGCCTTAGGGTTGCCTCCCTTTTCGATCCCCATCCCGATCCCGGGAGCCCGAAATTACAGCCAACTGGGAAATTTATGTGCAGCACCATGGAAATTAAACGCTCTGGGCCGCTGGCCTTAGCACAGCTGCTCGGACTTCCGGCTTCCTGAGGCGCCGCTATCCTATTTTGACAAGGATCTATGAAAATAGTGTGAAAAATTATTGTTCCCGGCCCCGCCCCCGCTGGCTTGGCATTCTAAACTGCTAAATTAAGATAAATGAACACACTTAGCCCGGGGAATTTATTTGTTTTGATAAGCGAGCAAAGAGTCTGGTCAGAATCGCAATTCGGGTTCGTATTTGTTCAAAAGGGATTGCGGCTTAGTAATAAATCGTTTGGAAGGAACATATGTTGAAGATCTAAAAGGATTCTTACTTTAATTAGAAATAAAAAAGATAGGTCTGTAATTTTACCAAATATTTTTAAAGATTTTATATTTGAATTCAAAGCCATTGCCACAAAAATATAAATATGCTCTAATTTTATGATTTTTTCTACTTCTTGGAAACTTTTTTAATAAGCCCGGAAAGATCAACAGCGAAACAGGACTCGAGTCCAAATGACTTTGGCTAATAAATAAAGTTTTGCGATGCCCAGGTAAACACTCGCCATGACCCACAAAAAGTTTGTGTCCAAATAAACAGAAAGCAGAGAAAGTGGCACTAGCGAAACCGAACCAGAAATAAAAGAGCTCCGAGAACTTGGCCCAAGTAGTCCGCCCGGAAATTGTTTGCTGATGTTGCTTAGATTTTTTCCTGCAATTAGTTAAACCATAAACGGAAAGTGTTGCATATGAAATATATGGCCACAAAATGCCAACAAATTGCCAGAGGCCGGTAAACGAATATTTATGGGGGAGTAAAAGGACAAACCAGGAATAGACCAAGAGAGTGTGCTACATTTTTGGAAAAGTATAGTGAATTGGTCAAGGAATTTCATCAATAAATTAAAGTGATATTTTAGGAACATGTACGAAGTAATAATAATTTAATATCTATTAATAAATGTTATTTTGTTCAAATCAAAATGATATCTATAAAGTCAAGAGTACGTGTTGCGGATAAATTTGTTTATGAAAAATCCAAAATATCTCTCAAATTAATTATTAAAAAAATGTTGAGTTCCATATTTATCTATTTTAATGGTTGATATGTCTTTATCAGGTATAGTATTTAGTAAAAGGTAGCTCACACTGAAAGGTAAATGCTTTATAAAGCATACAAGGCAATGACTTGGAAAGCCACTTAACGGAGACACCTTTCGTGGACCCGTGTTATTTTTGGTTGCTTTTGTTTTTGGAAACACCTTTCAGGTTTCTGTTTGAAGCTGGCGCAGCACACACTGGCCAACATGTTGTCTGAAATGCCTTGGCTTAATTTATCTTGTTGTCAGGCTGCTTGGCAGCAACAAATGCAGCCGCAATAGTTGAATTACTCGCACACACGCTCCTCCAGCCGAAACTTGGCCAGGTGAACTGAACTCCTGGTGAAAGTGAAACTGGGTCGCAAGAAAGTTTTGGCGCCGCCCACCCTCTGAATTTTTTGTTTTTCGCCAGGGAGTGGGAGGGCGAGGGACAACAAGATAAAACGGACACACACACCCAATGTGTTTTTCGTTTTTACGGAGACCGAGTTCTTGAGGGTTGGGGTGTGAAATAAAATGAAGAAAATTGCTGCCTACTTTTTGGGGGCCACATACAGGAAGGAAGTGGGTTTTCGAGGGGGGAGCCCTAAAGATGGCCAAGCAATTTGTTAGCAGGTCGAGCGGAGAGAGAGCGTCTCACTGCAAATGTAATTTACTGCCAGACGATATACGCCCGGCCATAGAAATATTTTGGCCGGAATTTATTTGCGGCCATTTTAGCAGAAGCAAAACCAAATGAATTTAAAGATCTGTGCAACCTCTTACAAAATACTCTAAAAAATGTTCACCCTTTACTCGGCTCGGTTCGTTGGCCATTGACACAACCCATTGTCAGTCTTAAATTGTATTTATTTGGCTGCTTTGTCTAGACTGTCTCCGTGGTGACATTATAAAGCTGCCAAGCTTGTTTTTTTGGAAATGTTCCTCAGGCCAAGAGTGCCAAAAATTTTGCCTAGTTCTTATGGAAAGGGTAGCTTATAATAAAAATAAAAAGGCTTAGTACTTATGTTGACAAAAGTGGTTTAAGTTTTAGTGAAAGTGTTTTTGTAGGTATTTTTCAAACATGTTTTTTTACAAAATAATAGAAAATACTACCAAGTTATCATGGCAAAGCTGATGGCATAGCATCTCCCTCCTTCAAGCACTTCTGGGCAAAATCGATCCCCTCCTTGGCATTCTGTTGCAGGACAGGTATCAGCTTGCCCACTGCCTCCATTTCAGCGTTGCTCATCTTGGGAAGCGGCAGGAAGCGCTTGATCCCCTTCTTTCCCAGTTCCAGAGGACTGGCGAAGAAAGGCGCCTCCGTAAGCTGCGAGGCGACAAAGGCGCACTCTACAACGCCCTCCTGGCCGCGAATTCCGCGCAGCAAAGCGGCCACAAATTGGGCGCCGGCATAGGCCATCGAAAGGGTGGCCGATCCTCTGCCTGCCTTGGCATTCACCACCTCTGTGCCCGCCTCCTGGATGCGATGGGTCATTTCCTGGACCTCAGCGGGGCCACCTTGGAACTCTGGCTGGCACTGCGAGAGGAGCGGTAGAATGGTGATCCCGGCATGGCCACCAATCACCGGAATCCTCACTTGACCCGGCGAGATCTCCATGTAGTCGCCAATGAACTTCCTCGAGCGCACCACATCCAAGGTGGTAATCCCGAAGAGGCGTCGCGGGTCAAAGACCCCGTTAGCCTTGAGAACCTCCGCGGCGGCTGGCACAATCATATTCACAGGATTGGTAATGAAGGCCAGGAGTGCCCCGGGACAGGCGACGCTCACTGCATTGGCCACCTTAATGGCCACTCTGCCATTAGCGGCCATGAGCTGGTCCCGCTCCATTCCCGGCAAGCGGGGCATTCCGGCGGCCACAACCACCAGATCGGCTCCACTCAACGCCGGCTCCAGCTGATTCTCGCCCGAGAAGCTGGTCACCCTTCCCGGTTGGCTGACGTGCGACAGGTCAGTGGCGATTCCCTTCGTCTCGGCTATATCGTGCAGAGCCAATTCCTTAATCCCCGGCCCGCTGCGCAGGAGCAGCGACAGAGGTTGGCCGATTTCCCCGCCAGCTCCCACAATGGCCACCTTCAAGGTGCGGAAGGAAAAGCGCCATGAAACGGCTTGGACGGTTTTCTTCAGGAGCTTAAGTTCGCCTAGTAACATCTTGACCGGAATGAAATCTATTATGGAATTTGCTTTAACTTGTGACTTGCGCAGAAAAGCTAACTAATCGGACAGATTCGATTATGTTAGGGCTGGGAAAACGTCGATTGCTTAAGCCCTATATTTATCGATAACTTTGTAAGGGATGATAATCTTCAGACAGCAGATAGGCAATTTTAAAAACTTCTTTAAAAATTATATCAGTAACGCAATTGAAGACACATTTTGCTACATATAATTATTAAGTTTTTGATTTGATTTGAAATAATATATTTTGCATAGTTTTCTTCACTTAGAGACCTATCTGTATCGTACTGCTCTGCGACAACTGTTGCCAAAGTCCCTTTTTTCCCGTAATTTCTGGCTTTTTTTTAAAGACCATTTCGAAGGAATATTTACAGACAACGGACAGCGGGAATTCTGGCTTTTTATTTTTCTCAAATGTTTTTTTCCGATTTTTTTTTGTGTATGCCCACAAAAATAAACGTAATCTCAAAAGAATAAAACAATTATTACTAATATTGTTACTGTCGATACTAGGACTTAAGACAGCGTTACAAAGGATCGTAACATCGTTACTTTTAAGATAACTTTAAGGGATATTTAAAAAAAAATAATACTAACAATAACAAGTGAGTGTTTAATTTTTGTTGGAATTTTGATTAGGGATTGCGTTCAGTGATCAGAGATCATGTTGTTCACAGTTGCTTTTTATTAATAAAGATTATTCGGGAGCTTTTATTTTGTTTGATAGTCTCCACCGGAAGCAACAAGTTCCAAAGTGACCATCTATTCATCATATATAAGTTGGCGTATTTTAATATTATACAGTGTTCACACTTAAACTTTTAGCAGTGTTCTCACTATTATTACTGTTTTACGAGCGGCAGGGAATAAGCAGTTGAGAAATGGAAAAATTTATCCAATGTTAGGCCATTTAAAACAACTCAACTCCACTAAAAAACTCTCATAGTAAGAAATATTTTAAGAAATCTCGTTCGCTGCCTTTTCCGTTCGATTCGACCTGAATTATCTATTACCACAGCCTAGATCCGTAGGCTAAATAGGACGACTTCCACAAATTTCCAGTACAGCCCGGAAATGCTTGCCCTTCGGCGGACCACTCAACTGTTCAGTTTGTCGCTGCTAGGCAACTCATGCACCAAGGACGGAAGCAGACGCGGCCTCAAGGTCGCCATCGTAGGCGCGGCGGGCGGCATCGGGCAGCCGCTGGCTCTGCTGCTGAAGCTCAATCCGCACGTTGAGACTTTGACGCTGCACGACATAGTAAACATGAAAGGAGTGGCGGCGGATCTGTCGCACATGAGCACCCCGGCGACGGTCTGCTCCTTCGAGGGCAAAGGCTTAAAGGTCCTGAAGAAAGCGATTGACAAGGCGGACATCGTGGTGGTTCCGGCTGGCATGCCCCGCAAGCCCGGAATGCTGCGGACCGACCTGTTGGACGCGAATGCCTCCGTGGCGGCGGATGTTTCTCTCGCCGTCAGCGAAGTGTGTCCCTGCGCCTTTCTGGCTTTCATCACGAATCCCATCAACATAATTGTGCCCCTCGCGGCCACAATCCTCAAGATCAAGGGCACCTACGATCCGAACCGTCTTTTCGGCGTCACCACCCTCGACGTAGTGCGTGCGCGCACCTTTGTGGCGGACGCCCTCAATGTGAACCCAATGAAAGTGAACGTGCCGGTGATCGGGGGCCACACCGGCACCACCATTCTGCCCATCCTGTCGCAGTCCACTCCGCCCTACAGGGGCACCGACGAGGAACGCGCTGCGCTGATCCACCGCATACAGGAAGCGGGCACCGAGGTCGTCGAGGCCAAGAAGGGCGAGGGATCGGCCACCATATCGATGGCTTTCGCCGCCAACCTTTTTGTCAGCTCCCTCATCAATGCCATTAAGGGCAGTGACGAACCCATCGTGGAAGCCGCCTATGTGGAATCGGATGTCACCGACGCCCAGTTCTTTGCCACGCCACTTATACTGGGACCGCAGGGCGTCAAGGAGAACTTGGGCCTGCCCGATATGGACGAGTGCGAGACGAAGGCGATGGAGAAGATGCTGCCGGATCTGAAGAATAACATAAAGGCTGGCATTAAATTGGGAAAGGAATTCGCATGCAACTCTCAATGCTAAAATTATAGTTTCTTTAACGCTGAATTTTCACAAATTGTTCAAAGATCTCTTTAAAGAATATCGGCGCTCCTCAGTTAAATAAAACCCAGGACACGATTCGGATTCAGGACATCGATATTCTTTGCAGAACTCCTATTCCTCGAAGACTTGGTTATTTTGTAAATAAAATTTAATAAATTTATTACTACAAAATAACGCAATATATATATTTTTTTTTTAAATAGTTTGAAATCAAATATTGAAAATATTAATATATAAATATTTTCTAATATCAATAATTGGTTCGCCTTTCATCTGTCAAATTTCAAGAATCCTTTAAGGAAACATTAGATGTACTATATGGAATTTTAATACAGATTTAATACTCTGTTTCTTCAGCCAAATGGCAGATCCAAGAAAACGTTTAGTGGCAACTTCTACTTTGGCCAAATGTCGAGTTCCCGGGATAAAAAGCCGCAGACGCAGCTGGAAGCTCCAAGCACTGGCAGACGCTCCTCCATCAGGCAAGGCAAGCCCAGCGGAGCCGCAAATCTTTGCGGTCTCGTCTTAATGGCTAAGAAATTGTGATTTATGCCTCGAGATTTGTACATTTACACTGGCACTGCCACTGCCTGACTTATGCGTATGTGCACAACGCACACACTTAGATATTTAAGTTGATGAACATGATTTACTCTCTTGTTGGACTTGAGCAGCTTGGCAAGGGGTAAAACTTACGGAAAGTTTGGCACTCTGATATGTAAGTGCTGCTGCTGAGCTCATTTTGGGATGCCTGGATCCAAGGCATATAATTACTAAATTAGTCGCAAAATTTATTTTCCAGCCAGCAGCCAAAGGTGGCCAAATTAGTTTTCATGTTCAACTGAATTACATTAATTGAATTCGGGTCTCGACAGCCTTTAGGTTTCGGTTTCTGGTAGGGATCCCTGTTGATGGCAGAAAAGTGTCTGAGTCGACAGTTTTATTGCTGTCGACATAAAAACTTTACGTTTTTTGGCTTGTAGACCCCTAAAAGGCTTGTTATGTAATTAGATTCGTCGTCGCCTCTGTTGTGGCATGGTCGATGTTATTATTTTGTCACCAACTCGGCGGAAGGTCAGTGACTTTTGGCATTTATTTAATTTAGGTTGTACGCGATGGATTTAAAGAATTTAAAAGATTTAATAAGCTAAACTTGTATTAACAAGGCCTTTTAGTATTTATTAAGGTGTATAAATATATATAAGGATCAGTGGAATATTTTATTTTATTTATTTTACGTACTCCTTTATGAAGCCGAAACCTTACCTTTAATACCATTGGAAATCCCTCTATTTTAACCACAAAAACCTCAGAGAAAAGCACTTGAAGTTAAGGTTCCTTTTGGGGCAAACTCTTAGCCCTTAGCAATGGCATATTTTGCTTGCTCCACTTTATTGTTACCAGTTTGTTGCCTAGGTGGGCAATAATTTACAGAAATTATACATGACCACTTAAGTTGTCATTAACGTTAACGACCGCCGAACCAAACCGAACCGAACGGCGGCCAAAATGTGTGTCGAGGCATTATGAAATGTTTAACAGCCTCGTCGGAGAGCCGCCGCCAGTAAGAGTGTGTGCAATTTTTTTTCTTTGCCGGCGGAGCCTCCTGACGACGGCTCCTGGCTGGAGCTGAGAGCCTCATAGTGGTCCTGGCCGGGTAATCCAAAATTAATGGCCTGTCAGTCATACTCGTGCTACAATTTTAGCCCACTTTGGGCTCTGGCCGGAGCTGCAGCTACAGCTGCGATTCCGTCTTACTATATATATAGAGAGAGCCGGTGGTGTGCTACATCCTTTCTTTGTGTAAATTTCCGCTTTCCGTTTTTCGGTAAAGTAGACCAAGAACGAGCTTAATCGAAAACGTATGAATGCAGCCGAGATCCTAAGAGGCCTGAAATCTAAGGATGGGGCTCGAGAGCAGCAAAGGTAGAGTGTACTCACGGGTAGGAAAAGTTTTCTGGGATTAATTGTGAATGGATATTATCCCCACTCATCCAATAATTTCATACTTTAAACAAGTATTTAGAGTTTATTTTGCAAATAACGAATGAAGCATTATTAATTGGCTGTTTATTTAAATATATTTTCTATCATTTAAACACTGTCTTTCCCCTATTATTAATTTTAATTATTTATTCGACTCTAAAACCCTCGAAAGAACACCATCCAAATTAACCACGGAACTTAAGTTAACGTGATTTTCAAGACCTGAGGAATTCCTTTTGCCCCATCTCTAGGCCACAGCACTTAAGCGCCTTTCGTGTTGCGCTTTTCGGCTCTCCTTTCGGCCTGGAGCAGACTGTGGTTAGAGCAGCCAAGTTATTACAAGCGCAAAAATATTTTCACTTAAGTAGCTGCCACCGTTTCGCTCAATTTATTTCCAACATCAAGCGCTCATTCCCTTTTTTTAATTTTACACACAATTTTCGTGTAATGTTTGGCTTTCAGCTCCTGGATCCTTTCAGCAGGAGCTGAATTCTGCAATCTTGGCTGGGAGAAAAAAAAAGCGCTTCGTAATATTTAATTGAATGTTTTTCCGTTAAATGTTGTTCAGGCATTTCTCCTCGGGCCGGCTGTCAGTCCTCAAAATAAATCATATATTCATCGTGGGCCTTCCCATTCGAGCCCCCATAAACCCCGATGCACATGAAATTTCCAGATGCAAAAATCTGTGCAAATTTGTTGGACACTTGACTGCTACTCATACATGCATTTGTTTGCCGTGGGTGGCTGCACCTTTTTTCAGGCCATTTCCGGGTCAACTGAGCGGAGGCGGCCGACCTTCCCTTTACAAAAGAGTGAGCGAGGGAGTGCCACCCCAGAATGGGACTCCGGGGAATGAATGGATGAATTTTATAACCATTTTTTGACATCGTTTTGCAAAATACATTTATGTGCACTTGGGCATTTAACGATGTGTAAAAACGTTTGCAATTTCGGTTAATTGAATTGTTGCTTTATGCAATTTTATGGTGTCTGTACGGAATACCAGTGGCTCTATGGGGAATATATTACAAAGTTTGGCCGCACTAACACAAACACTAATTTGAATAATATTATATGTTTTAAAACACACTTATTTGCCAACTAGTTTTATTATTATTAGGTAAAGCATGACTCCAGTGCTTAGTAACCTAATATCTTATAATTAAAGTCAAAATTAATTAAAATATTTTTAAAATTTCTTTAAGCTCTGTACTAACTACAGTATTTTGTACAATTTTTTTTATTAGTTATTATTATTTAAAGGTAAAAAATATTAAATTCTTTCACCTTTCCCTTGACATTAAATACTATATCTCTCCACTAGTTGCTATCGTAACCAATGCCTAGCAGATGCACATAATCATCAACGAGCTCCAGACCATCTAAGTACCGCCTGGAGAAAGTGTTTAAGAAAAGAGCCGCCGCCATCTAGGAGCTCTGATTATCTGTAAATCAAATGTAATGAGATACAGTTTGAGCTAGGATTACACTTACACGACTTACACGCAAACTCCCGCGGGAGGCGATGGAAAAGGACGGAGTGGTTATTTTTACGGCCTCAGCGGAATACGAAGTGCGAGCTTTGTTAGAAATCGGCTGGCAGGACATCCCTGGGATTTAGGGTCGATGCCGAAGCGAGTGACCCATAAAATATCACGTATACGCAGGGCAGGGCAGGCCGCATGGCCGCATGGCCGCAGGAGGGCGCATGATGAACTAACACGAGCATATGTCTGTGTGTGGGGATGCGTTTTTATGATTTGTGGCATAAGGCCCAAGCGAGCGAGCGAGCAAGCTGCGGCTGATTGTAAATCTATGCGGGCTTCCCAAAAACCGAAACCTCCACTGCGGTTACTCAGGCCTGAAGAATGGTTGGAATCGTTTAAAAGTAATGGCGGAATGGGAATAGGACGGAGTCCAGGGCAGTGTGGGGAGGGATTATATTCGCCGGGGTCGAGTCCTCTGCGGTTTCGCAAGCTGTCGCCTTCATCTTTAAACTTTAATGGCCAGCCAAAAGTTTTCGGCCGCGTCTAAGCTTTAGTCAACAAAGACTCGGGCACGTCTTGGCCAGGGCCCAGATGCTTACTTCCGTTCTATTCCTGATCCCCACCACATTCCACCCCCCCACACCGCTGTTAATTCCCAGTACGTGTCCTGTTAGCGAAACGTTTTCCAAATATTTATTTATTATTTACTCTCGTCCACCTTGTTGGCCTTCAAGCGGAGCAATGCGGAGCAGTAAGAAAAATAAACTAAAAATGCGGGTGCGGGTGCGGGCCAAAATTTGATTTAGCTGCTCCCTGACATCGGGTCTTAGTGGCTCTATTTATCTACGTGACGTTTTCGAGGCTCTTTAGCTGGATAACAACTGAAAGCTGTCAAACGCGGCGTATACTTAATATTAATTACTGGGAACAACAGCAAAAACTGTCCCCACTAATCTCCCATCATGGCCTTTCAATTTTTTTGTTTTTCTTTATTTGTGTGAATGAAAAGATCCTGCCTTTGATAAACGCTGTTCGAATAGTGAAACTTTTTACACTGCCAGACAAAATGTATAGCAAAGTTATAGTGATTGCCTCGAGGAAACCTTAAGCCAAGTTGAGTATTTGTCTAATTAAGTCATTACCCAAATTCCTTCCGCCGCTTATTGCTGAATAATGTTCAAATCATACTCCAAACTAAGCTAATTACTTGTAATATGGCAAAGGAACTCTCATGTCGGGCTAATGAAGGTGATTGATGTTTCAGAAAGCTTAGCTGCCTAGAACTACCTTAAAGTTAATGTTATTTTTGCTTAAGATATTTGAAGTAATTTTATACATTTTACAAATTTACTGAAATTTACCTTTGGCCAATGTTTCACCTGACTTACAAATAGAAGTTAGATTATTTAATAAATATTTAAGAATATATTAAGAAGTATTCCCTTTACAACATTTTGAATAAAATTACTTTATATATTTCTTATTTATGTCCTTCTCTTATCAGGATTTTAGTCGTTAGATTTTCAGAATTATGAATAATTTTCTACGATCAATAGTGAATATATTTACAAATTATAAATTGTATAGATGCAAAAATAATTTTGGACGCATTTTATTTAATATTACAAATGTTTTATTACAATTTATTACAGCACATGTGCCAAGTTTAAGTGCGCCTACTTATCAACAAGTATTTTTCTCACAGTGCCAACACTTTCATTTCGTGTAAGTGAAGGGCCAGACAGAAATCTTCGACATGCATTGAGAGCGTAAACCATTCCCCACCACTTGCAATTAACACTAAAATTAATTCATATTAATTAAGGCTCATGGCCGGGACCAAATGAGAACACACTTAATGCCTGGGGGCTGTTAGCTTTTATGGGACTTGAATAGAATCAAGGGGCGGACGAAGCTCCCAGACTTGGTCTAACAAATACTGACCTCAACAAGGCAAATGTAATAAATAAGGGAAAGGCCCAACAAATTGGTTGTCCGGAGTCGGGGGGAAATGGGCAAACCCTGACCAGACATAACAACATTCATTAATAAGCACAAACGAAAATGGTGGCCCAGCTGGATATGGCTTAGGGAGAAATGAGAGAAAAAAATCGAGGTGGTATCGTGAAAATATCATACGAAGAATTAGGTATCAAAAAATATCGCTTAAAGCTTTAAGCTATCGAAAACTACATTTAATTTAAACCTAAATAATATTGTACGTGAAAGGTATGATTTTTTATAATGCAACATTATAAATGACAGTCATTTAAATTAAAAATTTTTTATAGATTTTTTTCACCTAAAATCATGTATCAAACTAAAAATCGATCTTTCAAATAAATCGATATGCACACGTAATATCGACACTTTTGGCCATCCCTAATACAGTTAGAAACCAAAGAAAAGGACACGAAACATGAAACAAAAAACGGAAAACACAACCCCCGCCAAATGGAGGCAACAAAGCATAACGATAGCACGCATAATATTAATAACATTTAATAAGTTGCTGGAATTAGCAGGACTTGGGAAAGGACATGGAAGGGGGAATAAATGATTTGGTAATTATGATGAATTTTTAAAAAGTATCAAGCGCTGTCAAACATATTCCAAGCAGACCCTTTTGAATATAATCCCAATTAAACAAACTTCCAGTAATTAAACTTATTAACCCTCATTTAAAACATTTCTCGACCATTTAACAAACGAAATTGTAGAAGAATCGCCGTCCCTGGCCATATTTTCGGCTGAACAAGGGCCAACACTTTTCTGTCAACGAAATTAACTATGAACAGTTTCACACCTTTTGCGCCGTCAACCTGCTTTGGATATGCCCTTTGTTTCATTGTTGTCGCTGACAGGAGAACAGTTGTAACTGATGTCAAGTTGACATTAAGTTTTTCATAAAATTTTTCCAGCAATTGCAAGTTAGCATCAAGAGCTGGGCAATAAGACCAACAAACTGGAGTGGCACTGCAAGTTTCTGACATTTCAGAAAAGTAAAACACAATTAGAAAAACAAAATGTGCTGCGACAACAAAGGGATGTGGGTAGAGAAGAGACGGAGGATATTAAAAAATTTGTTACATATTACTTCATGGTTAATTTTTAATACCTGAGCTTAAACTTTAATATTTATTTAATTAATTCCTTTTATATTCTGCTTGGGCTCGGAGATGACTCTTCCACAACCGTTGTAAACTGTTAAATATTTTTAATGGTATTTCTGAGTGCTTAATTTTACTTAATAATAATTTTAAAATATATAATTTTATAAATATATATTTTATGGGCTCGAAGATGACTTTTTCACGACCGTTGTAAGCTGTTAAATATTTTTAATGGTATTTCTGACTGCTTAAACTTACTTAATAATAATTTTAAAAAATATTATTTGATGGTGAGCTTAAACTTGAAAACTTCCTTATACCAATTTACGAACGTTGTAAGCTGCTAAATATTTTTAAAGGAATTTCTGACAGCTTAAAACTATTTTTTAATATTATAAATCATTATTTTAAAGAGCTTTTAATGTACATTTACAGTTAAAAGCACATATACAGTATACCAAGTAGAGTGCAAATAGTCATTCCTCCTTAAGTGAACAATCTCCTAGTGCGTCTTATTCAAGTAAATTTCAAACATGACCCTGATTCGAGAGCGAAACTTTCAGGCGTAAATTTCAATCAAGCAGACTAATGCGAGTGGCTGCCACTCTGCTCGAACAACGCCCACAGACAATTCCGATATATGGGAGTATACTTCGTAGTACACATTCAGGTAGCTGCCTGCTCCCACATTGATATGTAGATGCGGATATTTTGTGGTAGATCTCAGACGGAACACAGGTGTTGGCAACTACACGACGCCTGATTGCCTCCTGTGAGCAGACACCGAAGAATACATTAATGCTAATGCGCATTTTGCCAGCGGCCACGACTGTGTTGTGCTGAGCAGAGCAGCCAGCCGCCAAGTGACATCATTAAACTAACTGCCAAAGTAAATCATATTCCTATGAAACTTTCGGCAACTGTTTCGGAGGCGGACCAATGATCCGGGGGTGGTGCTGAATCGAATTCGATAAATATATGGCAGTTAGGGTCCTGGCTAAGTTGCAGATGGAAGTAACAACTTGTCTGGGTTAACATTATGCATATTATTTTGTCCTATCCAATCAAATTAGTGATGGTTACAGGCTTCTCAATCGGGGTTAGTGAGGGGATTTGGTTTGTCCCACAAGACAAATAACTTAAAGGTCTACCACACCTTGCCTGGTGTGACTTTGATTGCTTTAAATTAAGGGAATACCTTTAAAAGTTCTAACTTTAAACTTTAAAATTTAAAATTGCTTATTTATACAATAAATTAAGTATCACGAATTTTATATTCCCGTAATGCTAAGAAGCCTCCAACTGACCGTTGTATAGTTTCCCAAGACCATGCTTTGTGTAAAATTATGTTAAATCCCCATAAATAATAATTGATTTTTCTCAAGAATTTCTTATCATTTCAGCTCACTTCCCTCTCTCCGCTTTCAACGAAATTCTTACTGACCGAAATCATTATATAAACACTTTTGCTTACGATGCACCCAAGGTCGCACATGGCCAATTTCGATGATGAATTTTGGCATAAATGCAGAACATCGATAAAGTAGTACGAGAGCGAAATATTTCCACGCAAAAGAAAAACCCCGAAACAGTGCGATACAGATTTTCCAGATTCCCGCGCTACAATTGTGTGGGCCAAGGAAGGGCAGAGAGAGAGGGAGAGTCATGAATCATGGGGCCAAGCGGAAGACGCCGCAGAAGTCCGAGGAAAAGCCGGGAAAAATCACACAAGGCAAACCTTTGCAAACGGCAGCAGAAAACCCCAATAAGAAGAAGGTAACATTGTAAAAGAGAGCAGCCAGAAACGAAAAAAAATTACTTATCTGCGAGCCAAAATGATTTATTGGCCCAAATGGCAAGCAAATAGCATTAAAAGCATGCTGGGGCCACGACCGAAGGGTTTCCCTTGCATAAATTACCCCACGAGAGATGGAGATGGAGCAGAAATGGTGATGGGGGATTCAAAAATGCTTCAGTCCTACAGTTCGATCTTGGGCGGGAGAAAGGGGCGTGGCAGGGCGGGCTCTGACCGGAGCTAGTAAACTATGCAAACAAATAGCCAACTTATTTGGGGCTGAAGTAAATTGTACCGACCGGAGCGCAGAGTCCGTGCTGCAAAGCAACAGCTGTCAGGACACTCAAAGTAGCCTGTGAAATATCACAAAAAATTACACAACTCCGGGAATGCAGAGTCATCTTTTAAAAGAAGAAAATCAAATGGAAAATATTATAGCTTCAGTTCCGTTTAAATTATTAGGTATATTTCCCCTCAGAAGTTTGCAAGTGCATATTATTTCTCCATTGTGGGTTCCCTCCTTTATGTTGAGACTGCAATATGGCAAATAGCTCAATTGGAAAAATCAGAAGCAGCCAATATCTAGTTTATATTGTGCACTTTACTATCAAGGAAAACTAAGGCAAAACTATCACTACAAATTATAAAACTCACTTCAGACCGGAATAACGAGATTCCCTTGCATTTTGTTATCAAATTTCCACCATTTTCAAATGGTTAGCTCTGTGCACCTCCGTGCAAATAAAACGTAATTCAGTCTGGCTGGGGAGATCTCAATTAAATCCGCTTATCTAGTATTTACACCAGCCAATTCCCAGTTTTATTTCTACTCAACGCAGGTTCTCCTTTTTTTCTGACTCCTCCATACAAAAGCGATTTATTGTCTGTTGTTTTGGGCAAAGGGCAAATATTTTGACTTGCCCGCCAGCAAAGCGTGCTATATGCACCGTGTACGTATACTATCTATGGTAATCCACTTACATAGTGAATAAAATAGTTATTTTTCCCTGGCAACATGTTGCTCGAGCACCGGGCACGAGTCCCTCTCGCTTTGTTGATGTTCAATCAACCGGATTCGTTAGTTCGTTAAAAAATAATAGTTTTCAGTTCAGCAGTGTGTGCTGAACAGGACAGGGACAGAGTGCTGTGCTGTAAATATTAAAACAAGCCAAGCCCCTTATCGAACATTTTTGGAGCATATTGAAACCCACTGAAATGAAATACTTCCTGCAAAAAATAAATAAAAATTCATTGAATGAATCGCGGGAACAAAAAAATGTGCCACGGGTTCAATCATGATGAAAAATGAAAATGTTTGAGAGTGTGTCGTAACTCGTTTTTATTAAAAATCTAAATAATAATAAAATTCCCTAGAAAAAAGGCCACAAAAATAAAGCGGATCAAACAATTTGAAGTTTCAAGCTACATTTTTAGCCTAAAAAATGTGAAAAAATGGTTCTACTGCTCGTCAGAAAATACTTGCAAGTAAAAGTACAAATAATTGACTCTGCATTGTATTCAAAAATAATAATAAAGTTTGGATAAAATCCTACTACCAAAAATAATAAAAAAAAAACCAAGAGAATTCCCTTGCAGCTATTTTCGCAGTCATTTGGCATGAATGGTGCGGAATGCGAGGCTTCATTTGTGTTAAAAAAAAATCTACCTTTGTCAGAACATTGCAATTATTTTTATTTATTTATTTATTTATTTATAAAGAGCTAACAAATAATTAAAATTATGAGCTAGCAATGATGTTGAGCAATGGCAACGTGGGCCTTCAGCTCGAATTGTACATGATATTATTGTTTGGCTTTCTTATAGGTATTTATTTCTATTGTTTAGCTTAGGTAGAATCTTCTTATATGCGGTGGTATAAATTTGTGTTTTTTAGAAATTGTATAATTTTTGATATGTTTGGTGGTGTGGGATTGGAAAGTGATTCTAGTGGGTTAGTGTTATTAAATATTTGTTGTCTTTGGATGTTTAGCGCGTTGCAAGTGGAAAGTAAGTGTCTTATTGAT
>VNJW01013707.1:0-139280 GCA_008042615.1 Drosophila auraria
TGTCCGATCTTAATGAAATTAAAACCGTAATTCTAGAACTATAAAAAACGACTATATCTCGAAATATATATATAGAAATTCGTTGAAAAACAGAGAAATTAAAAATTTTTGTACATTAATTTCGCCATCATTCCTATGGCAGCTATAGGATATAGTGGTCCGATTTCGGCCGTTCCGACATATATACTGCGTGCTAAAGAAATAAGACTATGCTAAAAATTTCAGCCCGATAGCTCAAAAACTGAGAGACTAGTTCGCGTAGAAACCGACAGACAGACAGACGGACAGACAGACGGACAGACAGACAGACAGACGGACAGACAGACAGACGGACATGGCTAGATCGACTCGGCTGGTGATGCTGATCAAGAATATATATACTTTATGGGGTCTGAGATGCCTCCTTCACTGCGTTGCAAATATCATGGCAAAATTATAATACCCTCTGCAAGGGTATAATGAAACCGAAAACGAAATTGAAACTGAAGCTGAAGCCGAGGCTGCTCCTGCGGCTGATGGCTTTCGACTGAGAAGCGTCCTGTCATTTTGGCCGGGAGGTCCTCGTCCTCACTCAACAGATATTTCGATGCTGACGATAATGGTGATTGCGATGATGATGACGGTGACTAAGTCGCGGGGAAATGACTGGCCATCTTTTAGCAAGTCGAGTTGAGTATTCTTTTCCGTTGGTAATCTGTGGAAATTAGCATTTCAATCAAATCTACTTTTATGTGTCTGACTTGTTTTATGCCTCAACGACAGCTACAAAAGCCCCATCATCGTCCTCGTCGTCGTCGAAATGAAATTGTATCCATTCTGTTTATGCATTTGACGAGCCCCGAAAACGAAAATTGTCGAAATTGATTGATTAAATATTTATTCATACGGAAGTGCTTAGCGTGTTTTTCCCTTTTCGCTCATCTCGAGGATTCCTACATATTTATGAACTGCGGCCTTCTTGGGCCGAATTTTTCCTCGTTTGTTGTCTACTTTTGGCATTTTTTGCCCTCTGGTTTGTGTCATTAATTCAGTTAACATGGAATCCCTTTTGGGGCCAGGCTCAGATGTTAGCTGGAAGGGATAGTTGTATTCCCTTGGCAAATAAAGATGTACTAGAGCGGCTTTAGTAATCCAGTTGAAAGGAGAATATTTTTTCATAATTATTACAGGGCTTAACTTGATTACTTTTTATACCAATTAAATCGTAAGCCAACATCAACCCATTAAAGGAGGGTTTCGCTTAAATTGGTCTAGCAAATATTTATTCATTCCCCCAGACTGGCCCACTTGGCATTCCCGCATTCTCATCGCTGACTGGCGGATGAAATTTCCCCAGACGTTGCCCCGAGAGCTCATCCCACTCCGGGGGGCCCTGGGGACGTGGCTCATTAATTCGGTTAGGTCCCCGGCACTTAAAGTCAATCAACTGGCCCGCAGGAAATCTTAATTAAACAAACTTGTTTGGCAAATCTTTTATAAATGGCCTCCGGCAACGCAAACAGCACAACAGCTGGGGCCACCGAACAGCTCTCCAGCGGCTCATGTTGGTATTGAGCAAATGCCAATGGCCATGCCCCGCCGGATACACTTAGCCAGAGCCTGAGGTGGCCGGAAGCGGTTATCCACACACACACACACATCCACACTCAATTCAAGTCTGGATTCAGCAGAGCCCCCGTTTTGCGGTCAACAATTTGGGGGCTTTTGCACATTTTCGACTTTGATTTTTGGCCACTGTTTTTAGTTCGCAGTTGCCTGAGAAAAACCAGACACAATAGCTGTTTGTAGGCGGCAGCCAAGGGCCCTCTACAAATTGCAAGTGGGTCTGGCTCCCAGCTGCACTCGGAATTGCCTTGTGCTCGCCGGGGAGCATTTCACATTCTGGGATAGGTCTAGGTCTGTTCATGCAGCCGAAGCTGGGGCCATTAAAGCGCTAATAAATTCTCATAGTCATATCAATCGATGGCCGTGCGGAGACGTAGGCCCCATAAAGCGCTGTTTAATGGCGAATGTTTGCTCTGGAGCTCCATTGGGCACAGGAGCACGAGTAGTGTATAAATAACCAGCTAACCAGGAACTGAATACACACAGTCGACCTTAGGATACTTGTTAATCGATTTATACATATGTAACGGCTTGAAATTAAAGTAAAGTAATTAAATAGTTTAAAGAAATGGATGAAAATAAGGTAATTAGGTCTGGGATGGCATTTATTGTTGTGTAAATAATTAAATTTATAATAATATTGATAAAACGAACACATAATCGATGATATTGAAGATAATAAAGATATTTTTCTTGGTTTCTAGTGAAATACTATTGTAAAATTAAAGAAAAGTAGGTTTATTCTGCGACACCTGAATTAAGTATGCCTAAATATGTTATAATTTTTCATATAAATCAATTTTTATTCTAAGAATGCCATAGAACTTGCAAAGAGAAAAAATTTTCTATGAATTTGAGGCCTAAATTATTTCATTGCATACTTTTAGCCAAATGTTTTAAATGATTTAAAATAATTATAAATTTCTTATGTATATTATGTATTATATTTAAAATAAATAACAAACGTATACAATTACCTTAATGCAAACCAAACACATAACATACCTTTGATATCTACAAAATACCTTACCCAAAACGTAAACTAAGGCGGGTCATCATATACGATTACAGAGAACTGCAGGAAATGGTGCTAGTCAAAATTTATGGACCCAATGCATCGGAGAGTCATTGAACCGAGTTTAGGTGCTGGCTTTATTAGTGAGCAAACCAAATTAAATTAAACTAATTCCGGGCTCAAGCTGCAGCCAACAATTTCCATTCCTTTATGCCAGCGTGAACTCGCCCAACTTTACCCATGAGTTCGCCCTTTGCCTTGTGAGTGACCACAGCACTCACTCAATGAACACCTTTTGAACCCAATCCAGGCAGGGCGCTCTCCTTCATGATGATGCCTTCGTTCAATGGTCTTCGTCCACCGTCGCTCCACTTTCTACCCCTTGGGGTAATAAAGCACGAAAAAGAAACAACAAGAATAATAATAATGAAAGAGAAAAGTTTTTTTTCCCCTTGATATTACTTAAAATATGCAAAACTTCACTGCTTTATGTCCTTGCAGCTGTCCAGTTGGCCGGCCACGAGGTCCTTGTTCTTCCAGCTAACGAAGTGCCGGGGATTCCCCTTTTCGAGAGGTAATAGCAAAAAAAAAAATAAATAATAATGCTAACAAATATTATGTTACACACAAACAAACATAAAAGTTTGAGGAACAGCGTTAGGGAAAAGTTGCGTCTGGTCCTTGTCCTGGTCCTGGTCCTGGTCCTGGTCCTGGTCCTGGGCCACTTTTGCATTACATTATCTCAAGTTTTGCGTTGGCAATTTCTCATGTTTCCCCCTCCTATATATTCTGCTCTCGCATGTCCGTATTTGTATTTACCCATTGTCGTGCACATAAACATGCAGCTGACTTCTTACTGTCCTATCGCCATCATCATTCTCAACGTCAGGCGAAACTTGTGTCGCGAGTCAAGAAAAAACAAAAAGAAATGTATGTTTTCTTAAGTGCTCCGACTGTGAGATACCGGGTGATCATGGAACTGATGCCAACTTGCCTAAAAATTGTTTTTCTAAGGATATTTTGAATAGTTCTATGGGTTTTTAACAAGTCCTCCCCCTAAAATCAATTGTTTGAGCTAAATGTTTCCATGATCTTATCTTGACTAAGTAAAGGGTTCTTAGGAGACCTTCTTATAATTATTTAAAGCTGAAACATTTCCGAGGCATATATCTTGAGTCACGAAATTAGTCTCTCTGTGTATCACCTATTACTTATATATGCACGACTGCAACATGCCCTTGTATTCCACGAGTACCAACAGCATAAAAACCGAGACTGATAAAAACTTTGCCTCATTTTCATGTCAGGCCAAATGAGTTTTGGAAAGTTGCCTCCAAGCCCCCGCCGCTCTCCCTGCAAAGTTCACTGTCAGTCGGCTAATGGTGACAGTAATTTTTAATAAAAGCTGCCAAGTGTCGACACAATTTGCAATTTGCGCACGCTCCCGGACTTTGACGGAATAGTTGTCAGGCATCATTTTTCGTATTCGCTTTGGCTAGTGCCTGCAAAGGATCTTCTTGCGCTTCTGGGAGCTCTCCAGCATGTAGTGGGTCACACGCTCCTGGCGGTCAGCGGAGTCCGCAACACGCTGGCAATGAGCCACGGTGGCCTCCAGGTCCAACTTGAGCTTGATGAACTTGTAGCGCACATCCACATAGGACTCGTCCAGCTCCTGGGCACTCCGAGCTCCGTACAGCTGGGTGAGGATTTCCAGCTCCGAATCGGCGTGATTCAAGGACGAGCTATCGGTGGATCCTGTGCCGGTCACTACGTAATCATCGTTGAAGGGTACCATGGAAATGACATAGCGTCCGGGGGCATTGTACTTCTGGTTCATGCCCTCCACAATGGCCAGGCACTCCTCCAGATCGTCCTCCATCGAATAGCAGATGCTTAGGGCGTCGTCGATCTTCTCGGTCTCCATCTGAGCCATTGCTTTGGATTTCATTGTGAACTCCAAATGTAGAGACCTATTTGAATTACTAAACTGACAAGAGTCTCAAGGGTAATACTTACAGTTTAACAATCAGTTTACACTTTAATATTAAAATATTAATCATTACACTTTAATTTCAAGAATTTTTAATCACTTTTTCATATAATATTAATCTTATTCAAATGTAAAATCTTTTATTTTATGTTTAGCAGGCTTTAGGCTTTAGCAGGCTCAAATGTAAAATCTTTAATTTTATTTTTAGCAGGCTTTTTTAGCTTGGTTATTTTCTTGGTCTTACCTTGGATCTTTCCTGACTTGGTTCTTTTCCCAACCTTTGGGGCCTTGGCGCTTTTCTTGGTCTTAATAACCTTCATCAATTCCTTGACCTTCTTCAAGAGAGCATACATTTTGGGTACTTCCTTGCACGCCTTTAGGCATATAGCCACTTGATTTTCCAGCTTTTTTAGCCTATTCAGCTCTTGATTGTACAGTTGTTGTAGGCTTTTTAATTTTTCCTTGGCCTTGTCCATATCCTGGTTGAGGTCGCTGTATTGCTTTTCCAAACGATTCCATGCATCCGTGATATTATCTGGTTGTCCCTTCGAATCTTGACCTTCCAAATGAGATAATTGGCTGTCCACTTCAAGCCAGAACTTGTCGGTTTCCTGTGTCATTTTCTCCAAGTCCTCACCTAGCTTATTGCTGCCTTTGAGATTTGATAATTTATTAGCTTTGCTCTCCAGAGCTTTTAATTCATTCTGTACATTTTGTAGCATTTCTTGCAGATTTTTTAGTTTCGGAAAATCTTCATCATTATTGTTAATTTTATCCAATTCCGTGAGAGTTTCGTTTAGCTGCCTTTTATGATCTTCCAATTCCAATTTATTTTTTTGCATGTGATCTGCGTAGATTTCCTTCATTTTGTCAATTCTATCTTCCAAGTTCTTGGCAAAGGTGTTGAGTTTGTCAATGTTTTCACAAACGCTCTGAGACTTGTTTGTAGCCTTTCGTAGTTCTTGGACTTCCTGTTCCAGTATCTTGGCTCGTTCCTTAAGCTTTTCATCAGGCAAACAAGTTGTGTTATTAGTTCCAGTTCTGGCCTGTGCTAAGCTATCACTTTTAGCGGCTTTTTCTTCTTTAATCCTCTCCGATTTGTCTATAAGAACCTTGATGTTATCCATCATTTTGTCATCTTCCAGGCAGGCACTGATGTTTAAATTAATATCGTTTTGGGAACCCAGCTTGGCCAGCTTTTTGATAAGGGAGATTACTTTTTCTTTCAGTTTCTTTATTCGGGGCACTAATTTATCACTACAAAGTTTGCAGCAATTATTGGTTTTATCTTGATTTTTATATCCTTTTCCGAACTTGTTCTCACACTTTTCCAGCTCAATTTCTAAAGATTCTCCTTGGGAATCAAGGGTGGTTTTTGCGTCCTTGACTCTGTTCTTCAGGGAATCAAGCACATTTTCTATATCTTTCAGCTGGTTATCAAACTGATTGGCTTTTTCCAGCGTTTCAGTTGTAGCTGCTTTTATTTGATTCTCCAAGGTTTCAATTGTTGTATTAATTCCTAAACAACAACTTGATGCGGAACCGGATTTGGTCATGTCCTCTTTATTTTCCAATTTATCCAAGCTTTCTTTGAGGTCTTTTATTTTATCGGTCAGATACTTGTGTTTTTCCTCAAGCTCCTTTTTATCTTTGGTGAACTCATCGCTGGCATTTGACTTGAATTGATGTTTAATATTCTCCACCTCTTTCTGAAGATCCTTCTTGTTTTTTCTTAGAGATTCTTCCATCGCGGAACAGCAACTTTTGAAACCCTTAGCCACGAGCTTTTTTATCCTGTGAATAATTTTGTTTAGATCCTTGCCCAGTTCACCTCTGGATTTTAACGGTTTTTTGGCTTTAATTCCATTCTGTTGATCGATTTTGTGAACGTTATCAATCACTAATTGCATGAGATCTTTATCATAAAAACAGCAATCTTTTAAACCTTTTGATCCAAGAGCCCCATCCAGGTAGGCATCATGTTTTTTCAGACTTCCGATAACTGCATTTTGCAGATCGAACCACGTGCTGATATTTTTATACTCCACACAGTTTTCCGATGGCTCTCTCCTTTTATTGGGAACAACCGTGAACCCATACAGAGGGTAGGTCTCCACCGCGGTTATTTCAGATAAGAGAAGCAGTGGCAGTAGTGACGCAGTTGCAGTAGTGACCTGTGCATTATATTACACTTCATGAATGAAACGATGCCATATCTCCGACTCTCCCACACCTGAGCTCACCTTCGGTTTCATTTTTTACGTTTGCTGCGGTCCACGAACCTCCGTCACTGGAGAGTCAAGTTCAACTAACTGGGTTGAGAAGAGAGAACTATTGTACATCTCTGGAGCCGAGCAATTGATTTGCATGCTGCGCCTATTAGGCCTCCAGGGAGGGCCAAGAAGTTCCCAGAAAGAGCTTGGCGCTAAACAGGAATCTTTGATAGAGCCACTTTTTTTTAAACTAAAAACTCAAACTGTAAGCTCTTTTAAAAAAAAATTTAAATAAAATAAATTACAGGTTCCAATCTATATTTAATATTTTAAGTGAACATACAATTTATAAATCAATTAAAGTTATTAGAGAGAAGTTCGGTTTATATTCAATGAATCCAAAGTCTTGTCATTAAATCTGAAAGTTCAAAAACACAAGAAACTTTTTTAAAAAATTTAGATCTTAGTCTTGGTTTTTCTTTTTTTTCAATTCTTGTTCTACAAACTCGACGCCACCTATTAATACGCCGTTATTCGGTTTCTTGGTTACCTTTTTACCAGGTCCTTTTGTGGTCGGCTTTTGGTTAGATCCTTGTTGTATATTTGTATTAACAAACCTCTCCAAATCCTCAATGTTATCCAAAAGATCATTGATTTTGTCTAGCTCCTTGCACGAGGCTCGGCACGGATTAACTGCATTCTCCAGCTTCTTTAGCTTTTCCAAATTGGCCTGATGAAACTTTTCGGGACCCTCCAGGCGCAGGATCTCACTTTCAGACTTATTCAAGTCCTGACGAAGTGACTCTATGAGTTTCTCCATACGTTCCAAGCGTTTTATTTTTCCTTGTGTTGATTTATTCATTGCTCGTTCTTCCAACACACGTAGCCGCTTATCAGCTTTCATCCAGTTCTCGTTAAATTTCTTCATCTGTTCCTTCAAAATACCACTCACCTTATCGTTGTTCGAGTTCGTGGCTTCCTTTTGACTTGGCAGCTCATTTAGTTTGCTCTGCAGATTTGTAAAGTCCTCCTTGGCCTTGTCCAGTCCTGTTTGGAGATTCATTAGTTGTTCTTGGAAATCGTCTCCAGCTTCTTTTTGGTTTTGACTGTTATTTTTAAAAGATCCCAATTTATCCTTCGCTTCCTTTAGCATCCGTTTATTTTCCTCCAAGTCCAAGGCACTGTTCTTAATGTGATCATCGTACGTTTGGTTCATTTGCTCTATTGATTTCAGTAACTTTTCGCCGATAGCGTAAAGCTGTGGAACTTTTTCGCAGCAGGTCTGGGACTTTTTTAAGTTATCTCGCAGCTTCTCTACTTCTGGCTGGAGACTTTTTATGCGATCCTTTAGGGTTTCATTAGTCAAACAATCTTGGTTATTATTTCCGGAGCCTCCATTTCCCCCTCCCGCATTTCCAGAGCCTCCGTTTCCGGCTCCCCCATTTTCAGAGCCTCCATTTCCTGCTTCCCCATTTACAGAAGTCTCATTTCCGGCTCCTGTAGTTCCTGAGCTTCCATGTCCAGTTCCCGCGTTTCCAGAGCTATCAGTTTGGGTTCCCGCATTTACAGAGCCTCCATTTCCGACTCCCGCATTTCCAGAGCCCCCAATTCCAGTTGTTCCATTTCCGGTTCCCAAATTTCCAGTGCTTCCATTTCCGTCTCCCGCATTTCCAGTGCTTCCATTAGTAGAGTTACCCACTCTCATTTCATCTGTCGCATTTCCCGACATCCCATTTACAGAGCCGCCCGCATTTTCAGTGGTTCCATTTCCGGTTCCCGCATTTCCAGTGCCTTCATTTCCCGATCCAGCATTTCCAGAGCCTCCATTATTTTGTTTATTAATATCCATCAATAATTTTTCAAGCTGAGATTCAATCTTGGCTAGTTGTTTGCCATTTGCCACGCAGAGGGTTATATTCAAGTCCTTCGAGGAAATCATACTAACAATCTTATCGTCAAGTTCATTAATGCGTTCCTCCAGTTTCTCGATTTTGTTTTTCAGTTCTCCTTTGGGACAATTCGAGTCTGTAGTTTGCTTTTCCAACTGCGTATTACTATTCTTCTCGTACTTTTCAAGACTTTCCTTAATATTTTCACCTCGCTTTTCAAGAGTTTCCTTTGCGTTTTTCACCTTTTTATCCTGGTTCTTAAGCTTGTCTCTAAAATTTCTCAGCTTTTCCATAAACTCCTGGGTATTATCGTTGGCTTTATCTTTGGCTTCATTTAATTGATTTAGCAAGTTTTTAATTTTTTTATCGAACTTTGAACAGCACTTGATATGGGAATTATGTCCAGTTTTATCCTTGTCCTGTTGAATCTTTACTAATTGCTTCTTTATGTCTTCTAGTTTGTCCCGTAGGCATTCTTGTATTTCCAGCATATCATCTTTGATTTTGGTGTCCTCTTTGCCGGTTTCTTCTGTTATTTCCTTTTTCATATCCTCCCTTTTATCCTCAAGGTGTTCTATGATTTCAATCAGTGATTTTTCCAGGTCTTCACAGCAACCATAATCCTTTAAGCCCTTGGGAACTAACTTTTTGATCCAGGGCAGAATCTTGTCCAGATCCTTTCCCATTTGGCCGCTCCATTTTGGAAATTTCCCTGATTGGCGTCCATTAAGTCGGTTAATTCTCTCGACATCGTCGAATAGTAGCTGCATGGCATCCTTTTCGTAGAAAGTGCACGTTTCGTTTAGCAGTGTATCCAGATGTAAAGTATTTTGAGTCAAGAGATTACTAAGCATTAACTGCTGGCTAAACCACACGTTGATAGCGTCAGAGTTTTCACAGTTTGGTTGTAAGTCCTCGGTTGGAGATTCAATTTGATTGGGAGGGCTCCTGGACAGCTCACCGGTATAGTAGGGCCCCACCGCGGTAATTGCAGATAAGAGAAGCAGTGGCAGTAGTGACGCAGCTGCGGTAGTGACCTGTGCATGATATCACACTTGTTGAATCAAACGATGCCATATCTATGACTCTCCCACCCCTGAACTCACCTTCGGTTTCATTTTCAACACGTTTGCTGCGGTCCAAGAACCTCTGCTGCCAGTCTGCCAAGTTCAACTAACTGGGCCAGGAAGAGTGAAATTATTGGGCATCTATGGAGCCGAGAGGTGACTATTAATCGATTTGCATGCCACGCCTATTAAACGTCCAGGGAAGCTCTAGAAGTTCTGAAAAGGGAAAAAACTTTAAAATTACTCTTAATTTTGAAATTGCGAAATAAAATTAACGCTTGCTTATAATTTCAGTAGTTTATGAATAACATTACACACTTGAAACAGATAATGAATAATTGATATTTCAAATGCAATTTATTAAATACAACTATCACAAAAGGAGTTTATGAATATATTCTTTAATTCTTCCTTGTTTATTTGTAAGGAAAATAGATTTCCTTAAGAAAAAATTTAAAATAATTTATTTAGGCCGTATAGAACATTTTCATAATATCCTCCTCCTAGTAAATAACATTCATAGAGGCCCCGAAAAGCCCCGATTATTTATGATATCCGGCGCCGCCGTCGCCCAACTCATTCCAGTTCTTAAGCATCCCCGAATGGTAGCAGCATAAATTTTGTGGGAAGCCCAATGCAATTCGCAATGCCCTGAGCAGCATTTACTCGTTATCATCGCACAGGTTGTGGCTACAGTGCCACTTGAAATGGGATACCCAACAGGGAGCCGCAATGGCGACTCCCAGGCATTCCGGCTTACAGCTTCCAGCTCCTGGTTTTCGGTCCCCGCGGGCGGGCGGAAAACCTGAAATGGAAAACAATTTCAGCTACGCAAACACGACGGGAAAGCCAACAAAAAGAGAAAAAATAAGCGAAAGGGAAGCACAAAAATTAAATTGCTAAGCGAAAAAACCAGAAAAAAAATGAGGGAGCCGAAACTGAAATCACAGCAAAAGTTGAACCGCAAAAATAAAGTGAAATACATTTCTGTGCAGGGCTCCCCCGGATGTTTGGGGGATTTTCGAATAATTTCAGCTCAAGGTGTGTTTGCCCAGCCATCGAGGCAAGCGAGGAGATTAGTTTAATTAGTCAACGTGGCGTATGCGTTATGCGGCGGTGGCAAAGCCACCGCAGAACGTGCCACATACGCCGGAAGACAGCGCCAAAAATGCAATCGAACTTTTCGCGGTCGGACGGGAAAAGTCACCTGGAGAATGGCAGGAAAAGCTAGAGAAAACCAAAGCAAACCAGGGGACAAGATGCAAATGATAGGTGTTATGGCCTTGGGGAAAAGCGCAGAGCCACAAACTTTCGTAAGTAGTTGGCATAGTTGGCGTAGTCGAGCTGCTGCGGAAAATTGGCAAGTGGCGCTCTCTCCAGCCTGTCGAGCGTCAGTTAATAGTCGAAATAATGAGAAAAAGTTCAAGGCAATCTTTAAGATATTGAACGCATTCTATAATTTATTACCTTCTGCTTTATTCAAAAATTAATGGAAAATATTCAGTCAAGTGTAAAATTCTCTCAGCCATTTTATGCTCTTTTGTTCAATTTTCATATTGAAGCTATTTAATCTATCAAATGCTTTATGTTGTAAAATTTCATTAAAGTGAAGTAAAGAGCAAACGTTGAAGAGCTCGTTGAAATAAACGAAATTTTAATTTATTTACTGATTGACTTTTTATTTTACTTTACTTTTAGGTGAGTTTATTTGAGGTGAATTGATACACTTAAGGGAGAGTACAGTGAGTATTAAAAATACCAGTAAAAGTAAGTTTAAATTAAGGCTTAAAATATAATTAAGTGCTCTATAATTCTATAATATTTTAGTTTTTCCTTTAAAATAAGCGAAAAATAATAATAATATACCTAAAAAATACGTTAAGCTTTCAGATTCCCTCCCATAATATAACTCACTTTTTTTTGTTAGTTTTTCATTTCTCGTTAGGATTTATTTCTATTGATTTTATTTCAATTAAGTTCTCTATGTGCTGTCATCTTTTCTATTGACCCATCTCAACATTCCCTTTTTTTCTGGTGACCTTTAACATTTAGTTCTCGTCATCAATTATGCTGGAAATGCTGAAAAAGGTTGCCTTGATTGAATTACAACATAAAATGCGACAAAATATATATGTCGCATAATGAAAGACCAACCGAAACTTGATAAGCAAACACAGACAGAGAAATAGAGAGGCCCCTGCCCTGCATCCCGCAATAAATCACCTTTACAACCGCACATCAATTTCCAGGGGTTTTTCAGGGAAAAGAGGAGCAGCCTTAGTTAACTGCTTTATTCCGGCCAATCAATCAAGCTGCCGCTTTCAATTATTTTTTATTTCCTCTCAAAAATTTCGTTTTTACGGTAAATATGTGTACAGTATAATCTGGCTTGAACTTTAGCTTGGCTTTTATGACAAGGCTGAGCCTCGTCCTGGCTTAAAATCTCTCTCAATTAAAGGCTTTGACGTGTGGAAAATGCTTTTTCTTTTTGTGTTGTTGGTAATAAAGGCAACACAGTTTATTTGTAATTTAATATTCTTTAAAGGTAGCATTATATTCAAAGAATATTTCTTAAATAACTTAATGTAAAATTAAAAATTACATATATATTTCACTTAATAGCTCTCGTCTTGGATTACATTTTTATGTGTCGTATATCTTATAAAATATTCTTTATTTTATGGCAATAAAGAAAATTTAAGCCCTTTGTTATATTTCTGGCCAAAAACTAAACTTCTTTCCCGCAAAAAAAAAATATAGATTTCCTGATACATGCATTCATTTATATTCACATGAGTTCGACGTTGAAGCAGAAAAAAAAATTGCTGAAAATTGGCAAAGCTTTTTTCTTTGGCGATAAGAGCTGTCCCTTTCTCCTTTTCTCTCCCTCTCTGTCTGTGTTCAATGGGAGTGTTCGTGTGGGCATTAGTGTGCCAGTGTGAGTGCCTGCACTCATGCATAGGAATAAGCCGATAAAACCCTGACAATTGTGTCATGGAGCTGCGTTTTAGTTTCGGGATCGGACTTAATGCCTCTTGACTTCAATTTGCATAGTCGGCTTAGCAGTGGAAATGATTGAATGGCAAATTGATAGAATTCGGCATTTACCATTTGACAGCTGGAAGGCTGGAAAGCGAAAAGTGGGAGGAAAATTAAACTAGATGAAAAGCGATTTAATGATGATTTTGGGAGAGACTTGCTTGTGTTTGCATTCGATTTAATTATCAAAGTAGTTAAATATGATTTGTGGTTGGTATGTGGAAACCAATTTCAAGGCTTAAATTCTGAAATAACATTGCGTTTGATTGATTTGTGGAAACTTGTAATTACTATATGTTTACCCAAAGATCCTAGAGTTCCTACATTGAAAATATTATTGATTGAAGTGAATTTTCATTGGGATTTAGGAAAAATATTCAATGTAAGTCTACAAATGTATATTAAATAAATTTAGTGAAAGGGAAATTATGATAAGATTTCCTCATTCCTTTCCTTTCCCTCCGACTGCCACAAAGCCATTTTTAAATCTGACCTTTAACCCGCTGACAATGCAAAAGCACAAAGAGCCTTATCATATTGACTCTGACCTAGACCGCAAGTCGCTCGGAACCCGCAGCATTGACAATTAATCCAATTAGGACAAAACGTATTTGCTTCTCATTAAAAATGGAGTTCCCTTCTGCTAAAGGACGGTGGACTTTGACCAATTACCAAGGCATTTTTTCAGACACTTTGGCACATTTAAAAATTAAACAGAAGGGATGAGGATAAAGAGGATAAAGAGATTGCGAGAGCGGCTTAGGAATTAGGAATTAGGAATTAGGAATCCCTTTGCCAGCAACTCAAACGAGTATTAAGCCATCTGCCTTCATTTAGCTTAAGTGCTTAGCTCGCAAGAGGACCCTGCCGCCGAAGGACACGTTTGTCCACAGGACAATCAATTATGAATGCAACACCGAGCAGCAGCAGCCCCGGCAAAAGATTCAGCCATAAAAAAGTGTCCTTTCTGTGGAGCGGGTGAGAAGCTGCTGCTGCCTTTATGGGGGGATAATGACGATAATTATATGTTTCCTGTGACATTGATTTGTCGCCCCTTCGGTTGGGGGCGGAGAATGCCCATAATGTTTATTTCATTAGCCACCTAATCGGCTTACTCTGATAATTATTATAATTGATGTCTATCATCTAATTATGGCAGCAGCCCAGCAGGCCCTGACTCACCACTCCTCTGAAAAGCTTACGAACGAAAGCCAGTCTGAGGGAGAAACGCCACAGAACTATATTTGAAAAATAAAACTATAAATAAATATATATATTTTGTACAATCCCAAATGAAGATGAACACAAACAGCACCTATCGCTCGATATTCCTGGACTGCCTCCGGGAGAATGCGGCCAATATGCGGCGGGAGCACCAGGACCTGGCCGAGCGCATTTCCATTGCTTTGGCCAAGTCCCGAGCCAATCTGCAAAATGTGGAGAGAATTAACAGGGAGCTGCAGAAAATGAAGATAACCGTTCACGATGCCTTGCACAATGTTCGTGGCAACGAGGGCCCTGATGAGGTTGAAGGGGCATGCTCAAATCTCTTAAGCAGTTTAATTGAAGAGGTGGCTAATTCCGATTTGAATGCAACGTTGGATACCAAATTGATTGCCCAGATGGGTTCGGCTTCATTGTCTCAAGTTAAGGAAGATATTTCAATTGTGTCAGAAGAAGCACCAATGGAAGTGAATTCTTCAGAGCATAATATTGATGCTCCTAAATCTCTGACAATAGAAGCTCCATATAATACCCAAGAACCTAATGCAAACTTTGCCTCAGAGAATGACTCAAAAGATGTCGTTGAATAAACTTATTCGAAACAGAGGTGGGCTCCAAAGTTCCAGATGGTTCCCAAATTATCAGAGCATCTGTTTTTGTTAATGGATTTTCACTTACATATCAACTGCTTTTAAAGTGGGTAAAAAAAGTTAAGTTGAGTTTTACTGGCTGCATAAAAAAGCATGTGAAAGATTTCCTCAAGAATGCAAGTTTCTTTACATATATCTGTTGCATGGTTAACCATATTTGGTGTGTTAAATCTTTCAAGAAGAATATCTGTGTCAAAATATTGATTATTAAAGACCACATTTCTCCGGGCTGCCTGAATTTAACTTCTAAACATTTTATATTTTTGGCAAAAGGAAAATTGCCACATTTGACAGGAAAGCCAATGTGGTCTTCAGGCAGTCATTTGCTAACATACTTGTTAGCTTTAGATTGTTAAAGCATTTGGCATAACAACCTTAAAACCACCAACTGTAGGATGAGCAAGAAGAACTATTGAACTGCAGATGACATCTATTTTTTTCACTCTTGAATAATTGAGACATTGTGTAATTTCAATAAATAAAACACCTTTCTTCAGAATTATGTATTTTTCACACAGGAAAGTGTAATGCTGTCTCAACCAAAATACCGAGCAAGGCATTTCCATAAAAACACCGGAATTATGGCCAAAACTTTGCACTCAGGACGCACACTTGCACAAATTGCTTGGCCGCAGAAAAGCCAATGGAGAAAATTGCGTATACGCAGTGTGACAGCAGGCAGGAAGAAGAGGGACGAGAAACAAACCAAACTGGTAATCCAAGTCACAGCTTCCCCGTATCCAAGTTACTAAACAATTTGTCGGCGATTTGCCGCCGCACGCACACAGCCACGCGCACTTCACACGCACACAGGCACGCGCTCCTCGTGAGCCGCATTACACATACGCCCCGTGTGACCCACAGAGGAGCTAACGAGGTTAAATGACCAGCAGCCGAGCAGCAACCTGTTGATTTCACGCTCTCTCTCTCTCGCTCTCAATCACTCGGTTTGCGCTCTTTGTTTTGCTCTGCTCTTTCGCCGGCAACAAGCGACTGGCACCCCATTCCACTCGAACTTCCGCTCACTTCGAGTGCTTTTGGCTCGGCGACGGTTCTCCAGCCGCAGTTGAGTTCAGTTGCCGCTTGTCAGTCGCCACGTGCGGTTCGGTTTCGAAAAGGAAGACGTAGCGCTTGCGTTACGTTACAGGCAGTCGCCGTCGCGCCGAAAATCCAGTTTACGTCGCATTCCGTACGTGGGAGTCAGCAGCGTAAGTGGCGTTCGCGTGCCTCGAGTCAGTGTTCCGATGGGTAGACGGATAGAGATACATTCCGATAGAGATACATTTCGCCAAAGATTTATTTTGAGCAAAGTTTGTTTATTGCCATTGGAATTCCTGCGCTAGACTGGCCTGCCAAGTTACACAGTAAAAAGTTTAATTATTCAAATAACAGAGAGTTTTTATTGCAACAAAAAATTCACAAATAATGCACAAGTTTTTTGGTAAAAATCTGGGAAATTCCTGTTAAAGAGAATGCATAATGGTTGTTTAATGAAAAAGTTTTTTAGGGCAATCTCAGCTACAGAGAAGAATAATTAAATTTAATGCAAATTAAATGCAGATTGAAGTAAATAATAAACTAATTAAGATTATAAATTCATTAAAAAATTTATTTTGTTGTAGAAATATGATCAATCTTTTCTTATTAATTGATTTTCACATGATTAAATAATTAATATTTATAAAACATGTGACATATTTTCATTAAAAATCAAGCCTAAGCTTTTTTTCAAATTTCCATTCTCTGCGACTTCGGAAACACTTTGGCATTTTTTTTCGTCTATCTCCCCAACGGCACTTATTTTTATTGTGACCTCCGCCCTTTCGGTTTCCATTCAAATTAACTAGTTCTGCAATTCTCATTTTGACTTCTGACATCGAAAGTAATCAAATTTTGCCGTTCATTTACAACTTGTTATAATTCCGTTGCCGTTCGCAACCGGAAACGTGCTCGCCGCCGTTTTGTCTACGCCACAAAATAGGAAAAGCCAACCGAGGAGAAATAAAAACAAAAACCGAAAAAAAGAAATCTAAACGAAACAAAAGAAAAATAAACTTTGCCAGCGAAATATTCCTTGGCCAGTTTGGTTGCAGCGTTTCTTGTTTACACAAAATAATAAAGTACCAAAAAAAAAAAAACATGACCGAAAAATAAGCAAGGTAACGGAAAAAAAAACAAATGCATGTGAAGACATATTTTTGTCCGCAGTGTTATGAAGTGGTTAGAATCTTGGCTTGCACTTGTCTAAACAAAATACCACATATACCTAGTCGTATATGTGTGTATAATATATGCTGTGCATTTATGAATATAATGTGTGGAGGATAGGATCCTTGGCTGGCTGCCGAAAAATGACAAAATGATGCATTAAACTAATTGGAAAAACTTTGCGGTGTTTGTGCGAGTGCTCAGCGGAGCTGAAGAAGAGCCACGTGGAGTGATCAAAGGAGTGCATGGAGTGGAAGGAATTTACACAGTAGACGTGATTAAATTTCAGTCAATAATAAAGCGTAAATTTTAATTTAATAAAAACACAATTATTTCCATGAAAGTGGCCTTAAATTACCGTATAAAAATTAGTTAAAAACGAACTTTGCAATCGCACGCTTCGATCTAAACGGAAATGTTCACCCAACTAATGTGAAGTAGACGTGAAAATATATAAACAAAAAATACTGACAGCAACGGAAATAATTTAAAAACGTAAACTAATGAGCAAGTGAACAAAATAAATGCAAATTCAACTGATAAAAATAACCAACTGAATGTCTATAAATATTAAATGTCCAGACAAGCACAAAATCCCACAAGATACAAGTTGTAATTGAAAATAATTAATTGTTTTCTGCAGATAAATACGTAAGCAATTACAGCCTCAAAGTGGCAAGCAAGCAAGCCACTTGGTTTCCCATCAATTTTCTATATAATTATTGTCCATGTTAATTTGTCGCTAGCCTTGGCCAAAGTTTTTGCATATTTACACTACAGTGTCAAAGGCGGCCAAAGTAGAGTAAACAACGAGGCGAGAAACAAATATTTGAACAGAAATTAGAAACAATCAACAACCAGGCAAAGATATCCGCAAAAACTCCGTGAGAAACTTTGCTTCGCCAGGGCAGGGTTGATTATACAAATATATAAAAAAGGTCAAGCGACCTAAACAAGCAATGTAAGCAACGCAGGTTGAGCGCAAATTAAGAGCAGACTGAAGAGATAAGGCAGTAGTTGATAATGTTTTTTTCGAGAGGGTAATTCTCAGAGGTGAGCTCTCTGAGTGATTGGTGCGGGGGAAAATTGCGTGTGCACATAATTGAAAAATAGATTTCTCTACACTCGACTGGGAATTTGTGAATGCTTTCAGCAGCCAGCTGCTGTTGTCCAAGAAAACTAGGCCGTTTAAATTGCTCCACGTTCTCAGCGCTCTACACATAAATATATATTCATCCCATATATTTTTAGACTGGTTCTATATGTGCTACACGGCGTATGAGTAATATTCCAAAACTGATTAACTGACTGATGGGGCAAAGTCTTCTTCTAAATTAATTTTTTTCGTATATAAAGCTAAGTTATAATCATCCTTTTGTGATCATCTTATGAAAGAAGAAAAAATCCCATGGCAACCACAGAGAACAAACAAACAAGACTAAAAATTCCCCCAGTCGCAGAAAGTCATGAAGCAGCAAAATAAAATAAAGTACAAACAAATATACACACATACGCTTTTTAATGCAGCTCTTCTCGCAGCTTATCAAAACAAAAACCTAAAAGAAAAAAATATATAACACAGATTTGCTGTCGCACGCAAAGCTAAATCTTTTCTGTGGGCTTTCGCTTTATTTTCTGAACGAAAAGTTTCGTTGCGTTTGTTTATATCTGATTGGTTTTTTTTGCAAAAGTCAGTATCGATAAAGACATATTTAAATTAAATTAAAATAATCACTTAAAAGGCTACCAATTGAAATATAAACACATTAGTTGGCACCACTGCTTATGTGATGTCATTAAACGAACGTGTGTTTTTATACCCTTGCAGAGGGTATTATAATTTTGCCATGATATTTGCAACGCAGTGAAGGAGGCATCTCCGACCCCATAAAGTATATATATTCTTGATCAGCATCACCAGCCGAGTCGATCTAGCCATGTCCGTCTGTCTGTCTGTCCGTCTGTCTGTCCGTCTGTCTGTCTGTCTGTCGGTTTCTACGCGAACTAGTCTCTTATTTTTTGAGCTATCGGGCTGAAATTTTCAGCATAGTCTTATTTCTTTAGCACGCAGTATATATGTCGGAACGGCCGAAATCGGACCACTATATCCTATAGCTGCCATAGGAATGATGGCGAAATTAATGTACAAAAATTTTTAATTTCTCTGTTTTTCAACGAATTTCTATAAATTTCGAGATATAGTCGTTTTTTATAGTTCTAGAATTACGGTTTTAATTTCATTAAGATCGGACAACTATATCATATAGCTGCCATAGAAGGGAACGGTCGATTTATATGAAAATGTAAAATTCTACATGTAAAATGTAAAATTTACAATATTTACATAATTTGACATTTTTTTTTACATTACCAAATTGGATCGATTTTCAATGATCCAATTGCTGACTGCAAGGGTATATAAGCTTCGGTTTACCGAAGTTAGCTTTCTTTCTCGTTTTAATTAACTTAAAACAATGCAGTTAAATAATTTGTGTAGCGTGATAAATTATAATGCTTATTTCTAAAGCCAATTTGTTACGTTTTTGTTAAGTTGGTAGAGGCAAGGCGATTTAGTCCCGAGAAAAGAAAAGAAGTCATCTCCCTTTTACTAATTATATTTAATTCAATAAATTCCAGCAATCAAAATTCTTCATTGGCAACAATTACGATAATAAAAGAAAGAAACAACGTGTGGCTATTGAATTTCATATGTAAATTAATAAGTGTCGGGCCACCACATATACAGCATGTTAAAACATAATAATAAAAAAGTAAGAAAAAATGTATAAATGGAGGAAAATTAATTGATTTAATTTAATGAGATGGGCAGAGAAGCCAACAGCACTCGACACAAAGTTGCAGAACAAGCGGAAAACCGAGCGGAAAAAAAAGAGGAAAATTATAAAAATAATTAAGCCGCCAGCAGCTAAAACAACAGCGAACGAGGGCCGAGGGCTTGACAAAAACTTAACAACTTTATGCTGCCGGTCCTGTCTGTTCTGTAAGCTTAATTAACACTAGGATTGCGGTTGGTTGGGGGCATTTCCGTGGGCGGAAAGGCGGACTGGCAGACTGGCGGGCTGCCGGCTCTGGCTCGGCTAAATGTCAACAATAAGCTCGAGTGCGGCACTGTTGCACTTTCCCCCATTTCCCGGCCATTTTCCGCCGCCTCACCGCTTTGGCCCGGCCTTTCGTTTGAATTGTGTGAATTTTGAGCAGCTTTCGGTGCGGAGATTCTGTGGCAACAAATCTCCCAGCGATAGTCGCGGAAATCGCTTAAATTGTGCAACAAAAAAATATGATATATATATATATACGGATGTTGCGTTGAATTTATGCAAAATAAGCAAAACTTAGCTATGCTCTGTCCTTTGAATCCTGGTTGCTTTTTGACTCCGTTGGGGAGCTTCATTGCGCATTCAAGTGGCCCCGTTTTGCCAAATGAAAATAAAACCAAAAACTTGGACACACCACCGTCTGTCCATGCCCAATTGAGTTTGGTTCGGTTTCGTTTCGTTTCGGTTTTGGGTCTGGTTTTTGCCCCTGTTTCCTTTTCGTTTTTTCCTGCCGAATGATTTGACAAAAGTACTGCATTGGTTTTTTGTTTTATTTAGAGGCTCGATTCGCGCTTGACTGGCATAGTTTTCATTACCTTCCTTGGGAAACAAACACAAATTTCATAGCCTAATTCGAGGCGTTGAAATTGCGTATGCCTAGCATGTTGTGAGCGTAAAATAAAAACACGCCAAGCGCGTCCCATTAAAAGGCAAATAAACAAGTCTGAGACACACTGCTGCCATATTGACAAAAAAAAAAAAAGGCAGGAGTGCAAAAGGTCCTTTGGCATCGGTTTTTCCTTATTTTTTTAGAGTTGCTTCTTCACACGAAACCACATAAAAGTAAAGGGACGACACCCAGGGCTATGTGGTGAATACTTTTTACTCTATTTCGGAAAATTAAGAGGAAACTTTTGCTTAATAACTAAATATTTTAGCATATTTGAAAAGCTACTTTAGCCAAGGCAAGGGGAAAATGTAAAGGATCTTAAAACGGTTTCCTTTTGTATTTTAATATATAAATATACAATTTATAAAATTAATATATATTTTTTTAAATTATATTGTGTTCTAAAATACACTAAGACATTAATATAATTTTTATATAATTATTAAGAACCCCTATTTTGATTTCATGAGAAATATTCCCATAATTTACGCATTATTATTCAGTCTCCCAAATAAACCCCTCTATATATTTATTTGATCCTTCCAAAAGAGCAAACGAAAAGGGATAGTTGCCCGGTAATCAAGCCTCGCATTCCTCTTGAAATGAGCTAATTAAAGGACCATTTCGAATGGCCAACAAATTTTCGGTGTGCCAGCCAATCCTCCCCAGCTCCGGACCGGTCCTTGCTGAGTGATTAATTTTCATATTTATAATAAAACGCTGAAAAGGTTGGACAAGCCGACAAACAAACAAACACAAAAACACACGAAAAAAAAAAGAAAAACCAAAAAAGAAAACAGAGCCGAAAGGAGGAATATGAATGAGAGAGAGCAGGAAAAATAACAAAATGGCCTACACAAATGCCAGCAAATGGCTTTACAAGAGGGCTGGCATATGGGGAAAATCTGTTGAAAACATGCTCACTTTTATATGGTTTATATGCTCCATGGATCCCCTATGAGCTGCATAATGAGTGGCATTGGGAGTGGTGGCGAGAAAAAAAAAGGCGAGCATGATGAGGCTGGGCCCAACAAGTATAATTAACATTGAAAGCCGGGCCGGACTAAGGGGCGGAGCGGGCGAATGCGTCAAATGAGAAATGTGCTAACAAGTGCGGGGGCTGGCTTATATGTTTTAGGGTATGAGGACGAGGATATAGCACCGCTCACTCCAACACGCCTGCTCAATGGCCTTTTACGCACACACACCTTTTGGTATTTAAATTAAAATGGCACACAGTCAGTGTCCTTCGAGCTGTGAGCCTGATTAAAGTAGTTATTTTCATGGTGCCACTTTATTGGCTATCTACAGTGTTTTTTACCTCCTGCTTAATTGTGCGAAAATCCTAAATCACATTAAGGCAAACGACCTATGATTATAATACATTTTTGCCACTGCAGCTGCTGCAACGGCTGCAACTAGGCTTTTCCATTTGCGGCTTTTGCGGGCTGCGGTTTTTCGGTGATAGATTTGTTATTTACAATCTGACCGAATTTTCCTTTATATCGACTTGCCCGAGCATAGTTAATGACATTTGCATATTTGCGGTGTTTTGTGCGATATTTTCAATTACCTTGTATTTATATTAACTTGATTAGGTTGTTAATTAAACTTGAACTAGAATATTAACTGATAAGAGCGCTATTATTAAATGTAAACAACATACATTTTTGTTTGACTTCCTGAGCTTATTGAAAGGTCGTAAAAAATTGTTATTAATTAGTAGAGTGAACAGTTTCCAGTAGTTTTTTATTGGCTATGATTTGGGGATTAGAGAAATTGAATTATTATTAATTTCTATAATCATTTTTATCTAGTAAAAGTCCTTGTAATATTTTCCAAAACTTAGCCTAGTTCAGTCACAAAATGATTAAGTTTTGACTTACTGCTTAAAAGTTCCCTTCATGGATTACATTTAATTTCCCAGCTAAGGAAAATCCATTTAAACTAAAACCAAAACAGTGAAGGGCTTAAACTACAACAAATTGTTTTTCCCTAATGTAATGCTAATCCACCCAGTAAACCCTTTAGTATTTGGCAATTCCCCCTCACTTTTGCCACTCGAAAAAGCCAACCCAAATAGTTAGTGTTGCATAACAGCCGAGCAGAGCTCCTTCACAAGATTAAATAAAATATATATATATAGTATAATACGCTAACTCAGGGGCTGGACAATCTGTGGGAGCTTAAAATGCCAAAGTAAATACCAAAAACTAAAAACAATATCTCAGGCAGCGGGCGCGAGCCAAAAAACTTTTTATTACGCGCTTAGTGGCACATCCGACAATTGAGGGACGGGACAGACAGACAGAGACGCACAATGGGGCACGGAAAGAGACAGAGAGATGCCGAAAGAGAGAGGGGGAGACAGGGTCCACTCTCAATGGGTTGGATTTGGTTGCATGTACGCAAGTGGCACTCCAATTAAAATGATTGTCTTAATGCCGCGCAGAGCGTCAGTGGCTATTACAACGCGTCGAGTTGATTCATTCAGTCTAGTTTTTTTTTTCTCTTTTTGGAGAGTGCTCCATCCGGCTACCCAATTTACCCCTTCATTCGTTCATTCATTCAGTCTTTCATTCACTCGTCCAAAACAAAACTAAAATCATCACTTAATGCGCTGAAAATAACGCACTTGCACGTACTCAGACTAATTTATTTGATTACCCTTACAATTACGACGGATTCTACTTTTGTTTTTTGTTCCGAAAAGAAACGAGTTCTTTCCAGAAATTCCAGAGGTGATGAGTGGCTTGCTCCTTTGTCTAATTTATTTTTTAGAGAGTCTCCGCCGAATTTCACTCTTAGCTGCTTGCGCCCAGTAAGTCTAATCGGATTGTCAAGTTTATGGCCAAGTGCAGGGCAATTGTACGAGAGTGTTATCTAATCGGTGTATTAGACGAATCCCACATAAATGTTCGGCAACTCTATGCCAAAGTGTGCGCGGGTCATAATTTTAGAACGCCAGCGATAAGTGGAAACTTATTTATGGTCCTTGCTTTGGGTGTTTAGTTGGGCCTGAAAACTGTGAGGGAATTTTTCAAGGGCTTTCAGGCAAAAAGAATTATTAAAATTAAAGGCATTTAAAGGTTTTTTTATATTTTCCTCGTATAAAAAATTTGTATTTCAAGACCTATAATCCATATCTTTATTTACTTGTAAGTACAGCTTAGTGTTATTTTTATAGATTTATTTTAAGTACTGGCTAACTTTTACAATAGTATAAATTGGAATAAGAGCTTTTAAAAACCAATAACTATAAGGCTTTTTAAGAAAAACCTTTAAAAATATTACATAAAATGTATATCGTCCAAACTACAAGGGTTTAATTAGACTTTATTTTATGATAAATGCATTTTGCTTTATCCAATTATTACAAAGAGCGAATACCTCTAACATACATCCAAATGAAATTTCATTCTTCATATTTTTTTGCACAAATCCACTGGGACAATAGAAATTTGCTCCACGTCCCCAGCTTTTCTTTATTAGATCCTTTTCTTCTTTGCAATTACACTCATTATGCCACACTTGTCCGTCAAAGTTGCAACTAATTGGCTCGTCCCCTGCTCGTCAGAAGTTGGCAACTTAATTAACTCGTTTCCCAACTATCCTACCCCTTTTCGACTCAGCCATTTGAATAATGTAGCTAATTTAGGCACATAAAACGAATTAACAAATGAAATTGCACAACTGAAAAGTTGGAGCAAATAAGTTGCAGAACAAAGTGTGGGCAGGCATTACTAATACCCGTCAATCTGGCCATATAAATCACATGTCTTGGCCAATCATCGATAGCGCCGAATGCCAACTAGAGCCCATCGATACGGCGGAGAGTGTGATTATCGAGAACTTGCTTTTGGAGTGTTTGCGGTTGGATTATCTAATCAAATGTTGGCCCATAAATTAATTCAATGGAGCCCTAGCTTGCGCTTTACTGTTGCTATTTCCCAGAAATGCACCCGGACACGGACGTTAACTTCAAAGGGGCTTTCCCCTCTGGGCGCCGCTCCTGCTTTTGACTAATGCCGATTAACTAGATGGACAAAGCACAAATGTATCTTGCAGCTACTTATTTGCATTTGAAATATCCATTTGAAATTTTCATTAGGCACGCAAATTATGCTCGAAATGCCGGGCCTGGGCAGTGTTGGTCTAGGGCGGGGAAATGGAAATAACTTGGGTGCGAGCAAACAAAAGTATCTCGAACATGTTTGCCAATGGGCGAAAGACAAAAGCACAGCCAGGCTTATTTGATGACCTATCCCACAGTTTTTTTTTTCTCCTTCTCTTCGTCTTTCTCCAACTCCGTTTTTGGTTTCTTTAGTCTGAGTTGTAAATATTTGCTCAAAGCGAAACTGGATGCGACCCAAAGAGCGGGCCCAAAATCAATATTTAAATTGCAGGCAACTATTTTTGGAGGCTCTCGTAGAGTCTGTAGATTGAATTGGCTCTTCATTGTGCACACAAAAAAAAATAAATACTTGCTAGTTCATTTTTTTGTATATTTTTCAAACTTCACAGCAGTAAATGAAACACCGAATTTTAAAGACAATACATTTATCGATATCTAACGATATTTATCGAGCACTTAGGCATTTATCGGGGATACTTTTGAGATATGTTTTAATCTATCGCTAGAATATTTTTCGATATTTATCGATATTTATGGAACATTTAAGCTTTTTATCAGGAAAACCACTCAGAGATATTTTGATTTAAATGTAATTGTTGTGTCTACTTATGACCAAATTTCTAACCTTAATATATCTTTACTTTTTTATTTTAAAAAATTGATATAGAAATGATCGATATTATTATATCGATATATATATTATTATCGATATTGATATAGAAAATATCGATATTTGTTTAGGCATCTTTTTTATTCTATTTTAAACATTTTAATACAACATGATTAACAAGTACTACCAACATATATATTTTTATTTCAACTCATGCTTTATGCCATAAAGTATCCTTTTTCTCTGTGCATCCCTGATACCCCAAACCTTTATGGATTTGTATGTTTGTGCTTGCCAAGAACAAAAGGAACTTTGCAGCAAAACCTTGTAACAGTTTGTTGTGCGAAAGAGACCCACACAGAACCAGGGAGAAAGAGAGGAAACATCTCTAACGACTGTTGCTAATTTGTTGTTCGGGCTTTCGTGGCTTGTTTTGATTTGGTTTGCTTTTATTTGTATTCCCTTGTAGTATGTTTTTCCTTTCCTTTTGCATTTTTCTGTTTCCATATTAATTAATAGTTTTTTTTTTTTGTGGTCTCCCATTGTCATTTTTTGGCAATGAGCTTCGGGCTCTTTGCCATGATTAGCTCGGAAAATGAATATCAAGGATTTTGCAAGGATTTTATTCCTTTTGGTAAGAAGTCGCCAGACTTTTTTGTATATTTTCCTTCTGGCTTAAGGTATCTTTCAATTAATCTTGCAATTTAATTTGATTGAAAATTTTCAAGTTTATAATCCTTTTCGGCAAACTTATAATCTGCCAAGTTTTACGAAAAGTTTGTCACCCACTCCATGGATGGCATGGGACGCGTGCTTGAAAAAAAATATGGGCACCAGGAAAAAGTAATTCGGCAAAAACTTTCTTTTTTGGCCGGAAGGAACCTGGAAAAAAATATTTATTCAAAAGTAATAAAGTTTCGAGTGCAGCATTAGGCCAATTAGTTGGGGTCCCCAACTCGCTGGCTGCCTTCTTCAGGGTTATGCCCAATTTGATTAAAATGTGTCCGTGCTCTCTGGCCAAATTTCATTGTTAGTCACTCGCTTATTATTATTATTATAATTATCAGCATGTCAAGTTGAGTGGACTTTTCGACTAGCTGGGGAAACTTTTTGGCTCCGTTCTGTTGAAAATCTCTTTGTTTTTGTCAATTTGTTGACAGCTCCAGAGATAAGCTTGGTTCGGGGGTGATGGTGCAAAGCCATAAATTGGCCAACTGACTTGTTGGCAAGCTTAATTATGGCTTTATCGGTCAGGCCATATGACTTGGAAGAAAACTGAATAAATTATAAATCAAACAACTTGTGAGCAAGTAAAGAAAGTCCAGCTAATTTGACTTTATCGCATTAAAAAGAAGCTGTTACATTTCCTTTGAAATAGTAGTATATATAAGCAAGATCATATAAGGGAACTCTTGTATTCTCTTTTATTTTATTTTAATGATTAAACTCATTTATTATGATTCGCAGTTATTTTTGCTTCAATTGGATATTTGATATCCCTTAATTTCTCTCTCTCACATTTCCCTCTCTCCCCCGCTCGATTCGATTCCTTTAATCTCCGTCTGAATTCCCAACAGGACATTTAACCTGAGGTGGAGCTCAACATCTTGGATGTTGTTTTCCTCTCGCTTAAATCCTTATCTCAGCATGGACACTGGCAAATTTTCCAGCTTTCTGCTTCAATTACAGGAATACAGTAAATATTTGATTTTATTGTCGGTGTTTCTTCAGCTGGTGGCTTAAGGATTTAAGTTTGGGTTGTTCTTTTGCATTTTCCCGCTCCTTTAATTTATTTCCACTAAGAAAGTTTCGCAAACCGAAAAGTGGAAGTACCTTTACTACCTTTCGGGCTGGCGGCTCATGGCAGCTTTGTTGTTTGCATTAAAACTAGTTTAACTACTCGGCTGGAACATGGCGGGATTAATTTTTTCATTTCGCCGTGCCCAACTTGACCCAAAGTTGGCCACTTTTTTATTACCCCTCGGCTTGGTTATTAAATGCAATCTCCTTTATGTGTAGGCGACATTAATAAGGTGAAAGTGACTGTGTGTGCGGCTTGAAATAGGGATGGCAGACATATTGATACAAATCGTTGTTGAAGTAGGCTATTTTCTGAATTTATATCGATATTTGTAATTTATCGCATTTAAGAGATAAATCGGGACTTTAAATTTAAAATTAAGCCGGTGAAATGGAAATTTATTTTGTAAACTCAAACTAAAACAAGTGAGAAAGCTACAGTCGAGTGTGACTGACTGTGAGATACCCTGGTACTCAAAGTATTGTGCGTGAAATTAAATTGCACACGGACATGGAAAAAACAAAATGTTGACAAATGAAGACAAATTTTGCTAAAAACATGTTGAGCAACGTTCAAAAACGACAAATTCTGCAGCTGTACGCAGCTGCATTACGAATTAATACTGCGCCCGAAAGCACGCAACACTTTTTTTCGTTACTGCCTTTGTGGCTCAGAACCACCACAGAAACTTTATTATTTAATAACTTCCATGTTTATCTTCCGATTTTACTCAAATTTTCAGAAAATTTCCGCAAATTCCTATTTATTTATTTCATCTATTTACTTTGAGCAAAAAGTTAGGACTATAGCTTATATAAAGTTTTTTACTATTTTCGGGGGCGGAAGTGGGCGTGGCCTAATTCTAAAACAAACTTGATCTGCGTGCAAAAGATTCCAATGTTGTCACCAAATTTGGTAACTCTAGCTCTTATAGTCTCTGAGATCTGTTGTTTTACATGGACGGACGGACGGACGGACAGACGGACATGGCTAGACCGACTCGGCTAGTGACGCTGATCAAGAATATATATACTTTATAGGGTCGGAGATTTCTCCTTCTGCCAGTTACATACATTCTCGATTGGCACTAACTTATAATACCCTTGTACCCTATGGGTACCGGGTATAAAAAAAGTTTTTATTCTTTTTAATGGATGTATCGAAGCAGTACTTAAATGTGTAGTTTTTATTATTTTTAATATAATTAAAATGTATAAATAGTATCGATAGTCCATGTTATCGATAGTCTGATGTTGTTACCGATATTATTTGATTTTTAAATATGCAATAAATATTGCCATACGATTTTTCGGATTAAATATATGGTATTAATACTCGATATATTTATCCAAATATATATGTTTAGAAGATCTGAACACAAATAAAAGTTTTCCTTTGCGTTTGTCTGTAATCATCGAAACTAAATCGATTACTTTCGATATTTTTCCAGCTCTAATACTTCCATCCCTAACACGTATTTTTATTTACCTTCACACACACACTCTCGTATGCGCGTGTGCTGCAAGAAGGACATTGTTAAAGTTGACAGCACGCCTAGATCCCCGCCTGCCTTACATTAAATTAAATTTATATGCTTATTTATGAACTAGCAACAATGAAATATTTTTGCGACAAATAAAACTTGAGCCCAACGAGGTGGAAGAAGTGGCGACGAGGAAGAGGAGCACGCCAGCTGTGTTGTTTGGCCCGAGCAGAAAAAGAAAGGTAGCGCCTGGGCGACAGGGGCAGAGAAGGATACATTGGTAGTTTTGATGGGTTTTGTGAATGGCGTTGAGAAAAAAAAATATATAAAAATAAAGTATGGAGCGCGAAAGTTGGGATGCGGGTGGATGGGACACCATTTATGGACAGCTGTATGACTCATAAGTGTGCCTTTGATGGCTATTTAAGTATTTTGTATTATTACTCTTTTCCCGAAATGAGTCTTTGACGGACTCCTGTCATCGTAATGAAACTCGGATATGGGGGAAATACGATCATATTTATGTGCTCAAGTAATAAACGGAAGCAGGCAGCCGTTAAAGGTGCTATGGGTTAAGTAAAGTGTGCAAAAAACACACTAAACCTGGGCTTATGGTTACAATTATCCTTAGGAAGCGTTCTTAAAATTTTAAAGTCTTAACATTATATTTTATTGGAGGTATTGCGATGAGTTAAAGAGGGTGCTTAAAAAAATATGATATTAATGACTTTTAAGAAAAGAATTTTATGCTTATCAGTAAAAAATCATAATATAAAGATTTCTAGCTCAGAATTTTATCGAAGGCCACAACTAACAATTTTACCTTGCCGGCAGGTTTCGATTAAAGCTACAAAATAGTGTGGTTTTATTTTAAAAGCCTTACTAAACCTTAAAGCAATATTTCTGAATCAAAAACTGTATAAAGTTCCCTTTAGCAATTTAAATTCGACAAGCCAAAGGCCCCATATTTCTCCGCATCGATTTGCAGGCAAATAAATGGTTATCCCTTATTGATTTCCACCCGTATTGCAATGTAGCACAACCTTGAAATTTAATTAGATTTCACACTTCTGCCGCCTTTAACCCCTTTCGCCGCAGCCACACGCACAGCACATAACTCAATACCACAAATGCCGGAGTGAAGCCTAATTGAGCCATTTAATTGTCATATAAATCTCAAATTTTATCGCCCTGAGACAGCCAGAGGAGCAACCGCAGGGCCAGAAGGCCACAAGATCCCAGAAGAAAGGGAAATAGGTGGCATTGGGGGTAGCCATAACAACTCTCATTTGACTCTCCATTCAACTCGAATCTGTCCATAAGAAGTGACTTCTTGTATCTCGTAAACATTTACGATATTCAATAAACTTTTATTCCCGACTGGGAGGACATTTTAAAGTTTTTATTTTGGTCCGCCGCCTTTGGACAAACTGGCGCTGGCAAAACAGTTAATTGAAGTGCGTTCTTGAGAGCAGAAATGGCTCAGAGGAGGAAAGGGGTGGAAAGGACAGGGAAAAGCATGGAAAATGGCAGGACAATCGGGGGAAAGAAGAGGAAAAGCTTTATGGACTCTTGGTCAGTAGTTGGCTTCCCCAATTTTTTTTCGTTGTTCGTTGCTTGCCTGGTTCCTCTAAGCCGCTTCCTTTTGTTCCCCTTTTGTCCCGCTTTTTTTTTTTGAGCCCACTAAGCTGCAACTCATGAGCGGACAATTTGCAGCCGTCGAGTGAGACTCGGAACTCGGAACCGTTTCCCACATTTAAAAATATTTTTTTTTGTTCTAGCTCGTTTCTGCTCGCTCGCCTTACTTACAAATCCCCAAAGCTGTAAATGGAATTCGTTGCAGTTTTTCTACCCTCGTTAGAGGTATGTTTCCATTTTGAAGGGGCTTGCGATGCAGTTAAGGAAACGTATTCATGTTTGTAAAGCTTAAAAAAGTCCTATAAGTGGTCAGAAATTTGAGATATAGCAGTTCAGGATACGTCTTTATATTTAATGAGCTTTAAAAAGTCCTAAAACTATTAAAAAAATCAAGCGAAGTAAATAATCTCTAGTGATTTCCAAAGCAATTGTATTACTTCCAATTCTAATCTAAAGAATGTTTTTATCCTATTATTCCTACAAGGGTATTACATACTCCGTTCTAGACTTTGTCCTGCTCTCTTTTTTTGTTTTCCTTACTTCTTGCAATCATTTCTTTCTTGTGCAAAAGTCGACTTTAAGTTTAGCAATTCGCTTCTTCTATGATTCCATTTACTGGGGGCCCAACGACAATTTCCATAGATTGTGGTTGTAATTGCTGTACGTTTCTGCATTAGCCTCATTTGGTCCTACGGCCCTGCTCTGCTCCCATATGAAACGTGTTCCAGCGCCCAAAAGTCGGCTGCAATTTCCAGCCTTTCTCCGCCTTGACATGTTTGGTCTCCTTTTAGCAACTTTCTATCTACTTCTCTCTCCTTCTCTCCCTCTCTCTCTCCCTCTCTCTCCCTGTCTGTGTCGGCAATGTCCTGGCAAACATTTTAAACTCTTGGCAGGCAAACAGAAGCCCGAGGAAAAGAAGGCGGATGGCATGTGCATATAGCAGAGGGAAAAGGAGGCTCGGCCGATCCAATTCCAATGCTCATTGCCAGGCTGTTGACATTTTAATAAAAATTATTCGTCGCATTGCAGGGGCAGCGGTGTGGGGGGAAAGCGCTGCATTCATGGGCGGAACGTCTCGCGATGAGATATAGGAGCTGGAATGAGATGGGATAAATGATTTGAAAGCGCATTCTCATTGCCAACAAAATGTGTTCGAAAATTAATGCGAAAGCGCAACCATTTAAAGAATCTAAAATGAAAACCGATAAACATTAGAAATTCAGGCTTTCAAGCGAATGTGCAATGAAAAGCAATGCCCAGGCTTTACCCTGCATTTTGTTTTTTTTATTGAACAAGAATTTAATAAGCCAATTTGGTATTAACATTTTAATAATAAAATGGAGCAGTAATGTATTTTTCTGAATAAATTAAAATATATTTTTTAGTAAAGCAAAAATGCTAAAAGCTAAAATTTATGTTTAAATATCATGAAGGCTTGAAATAAATAGTTTGTTCCAGTTAATTGTTACAAATTCGTACATATCCCTTTCTAAATAATAGTTAATTATAGTAAAAAAATGCTCTAAATCAATTAAAATATTTTTTCATATAAACAAAATTGCTAAAAACTAAATTGTGTCTTTATAACTTTTGAAGCCCTAAAATAAACAACAATTTCTAGCTTATTATTTCACAAAAACTCTTAAATTCCTAAATAAACAGTTTCCTTTACTTCATTGTTACGTCAAACCCGTAAAATCCCACAAAAAAACTTATAATTTCATACCACACATCCCCGAAATTTAAGTTTTCATTTATGTACTAAAAAAAATATCCATCTCTTCTCCTCCACAATTTGTTACACTTTCCTCGACCTCGACTAATTTACGACATAATTAAAGTACAACACTCACCGGCCGCCAAATATTTATCCCTGTTAATATTGACAACTGGCGACAGCAAAAAATACAAATGGAGGAAGCAAAAGTCACACACTTGAAATATTATTAAAAAAAAACCCCACTGGGCTCGTAAATTTTTCGCAGAAGCAGCGCAAACACATTGAACTCCAATAAAAAAAGAATTTTTTTCTACTTAATGGGAGCAACGACAAGGCAAAAAAGCTTTGACCGAAAGGAAAATATTCCAAATGCAAATGAAAAAGGAAAATAGAAGAGGGAAAGAGGCGTAGAAGACAAGAAAAAATAAGATGTACGCAAATAAATTGCATTATCGTTGATTTGCCCCGAAAAATTTATTGCATATAAACAAATTGCTGAGGCAACAAATCTATTGTTTGGATATTTGTGTCTGCCGACGAAAATTGCGAAATCGACTACAACGAAATCAAAAGGCAATCAAATCCTCAAATAACCCCAAAAGAAGGAATTTCGTATAATATAATTCACTTTTACTATGAGGGTCGTTGCCAGGCATAAAAAAGTCATGAAAAGTTGCAGGAAGGAAGGACCCGCTGCTGGCATCTGCATAAAATATTGAGAATGTTGGTGCCGAAAGGCTTGAAATTAGTTTTCCGTTCTGTTTGCCACGAAAAGGTGACAAGAAAAATGGTTTTAAAATAAAATCCATGAAATCTAATTCAAAAAAAAAAATTTTAATTTTGATTTAGCACTTATTGTAATTTTTTGTACATTTTCTTTAAGTTTTGTAGGAATTTAGTAGGGCTAAAGTATTTGTATTGTTTATGGCGATTCTTTAGAATTATTTTCTTTTAAGAATCTTGTTTTTTAGGGATTTCTTTGCATATTTTCTGAATGATTGATATGTTTGTAGTAGAGTCGTGTATTGTGATTTATGAAGGGTTATTACTGCAACTATAACAAGAAATTAATAATTAAATTCCCTAAAAATTCAGACTGGTGCTGACTGCATTTACAAGTGTTTTCATAACCAAACAATTTTTTTACGGCCGTAGCTATAAACGTATAATTTCGCTTTTACAACTGATTGTTAAAATTGTCGCGTCATATCGCCTCAGACATAAAGATTGTGAACCCGATAGAATCGCTGCGACAGCTCCCTATCGGGAACCCAACTTGAAGTAATCTACGCAATACCAAAGCGTGTTCCATGTAGATTGCGTAGCCCCGGTTCTTGTACGCCAAGCACCTCCAATTATCGCAAACAGCACTGGAAACCCGTGAACAAACGAGCCGGAGAGCTCTCCAGTCCTTAAATATTTCCGCACAGTTTGCTTTTGCAGTACTTGCACTTTTCGATGCCCCCGGGCCTCCGCCGGAGCCTCTAACTAATTTTTGCTTTTACCCCTTTTCCGGATGGGGGTTGGGGTGAGCCCGACCAAACATAAATTCTGTTGGGTCAGTTCAGGCACGCACCAAAATTAAAAAAAAGAAAAAAATTAAGTGAAAAGAATGGTGGAAGTTGAAAAATTGTTTGGGTCTTAGGGCGAGAACAAATGGCGTGGGTTCTGTGGCAGACTTAAAGGGCTCTCAAGGAACCTTCTCGATGCCTTAACCTTGCCGCACGACTAATGGGTTAAGGTGAAGCCTGCTTGGCAACGGATTCGTACATTCGGATTCAGGCGGCATCCGCGAACAGTTCTCGTTAGGCGGGCTACCAATTGACACTGAATTTAATTCCGCTTGAAGTGTTTTGCCATTGCCTGACATTTGAATTGGTAATTCCTGCCACCACGACTTGGGAGGCATTCGAGCCTCTTTGGCCCCTTTTACCCATTCACCCCCTTATTTTTCGCTCACACCACACAACGGAAATTGCCTTTTTTGCGCGACTTCCCTACGCCCGGAGTTTTTGTCACCCAGAGTATCCAGCGATACTTCAGTAAGTGACAGCTTGCCATTGCCTCATCACGGAGCTGCTCCTGCTTCTGCACTGGGCCAAAAAAATGAGAGAAAACTCATTATTAAAATAATAAATTTATCTTTGATTGCAGAAGTTTTAATAAAAGAAATATTAGAAAAGGAAAAATAAGCAAATATATATGTGACTAAAAGGATTTTTCTTTAGCAAAATTTAAAGTTTTTTTTTACATCAATGCACTTACAAATATTTATATTTATTTTCAATAATTTTTGGAAATGTATTTCTGTTCCTTCTGCGTGCTCCTGTGCCTGGCGAAGTCCTAGTTACAGCGACACTTGGCATGCCACGCATAAAGCTGTCAATGTCAATGTAACGTGTTAATTTCAAAGTGGTTTAGTTTGTTGACGCAACTTGTTAGGCAGCCAGCTACTCAGGACAAAGGGGGACAGGATCAGAACCAGGAGCAAGACCAGGACCCAGCCCAGGACAAGGGCAAACCATTCGGGAAAAGAGCTACTACTCCTTCTGCCATCTGGGGCATAAAATGTTAAGGCACATGTGGTTTTTATGCCACTCGTGAGCTCTGTCGGGAGTTACTCCAACATCCTTTATCCTTTTCACCTTCTGCTTTTTGCTTACAGCCTCTGCTGATGATTTCTATCGTGGCATTTGATTGATTGAAACTTTACCAAAGTTAAGGGGTTGAGAGGGTTGAGGGGAGCGGCAGGAAAGCTGCTTAGGGACACCCCAGTTGGCTGGTTGTGGCATTTAGTTTATTGAGGCATTTTGCAAGCTGTCAGCTAAGTATTGGCAAAAATATTTGCATTTTAAAGTGATTAATTATGGGGGCAGCTCGGGCCCAGAGGCAGCTCTGCCCCAGATGCTATTGGCGTCACGTACAGTCCCGTTGGAAGTCGATTTCAATAGCAAATAACTGAAATTGAATTCAATATCTGTGAAGGAAAGGTAAAAAAGGTTTTAGAAGGCCACTTATAAGGGAAAATAAAATATATATAAAAATGCAGGATATTTTCAAAAAATTGGTGAATAAAATCTTATTATACTACTTTTTTAGTTAAGAAAATTATATGACATACTCAAAAGGTTTAATTAAGATAAACCAGTATCGCAATTAGCAAAAATAATACTAAAATAAATTGGGATTACACTGAAACCAAGCACAGGCACACCCATCTCTATTAGCACAATAAGTACACCGCCAAGTCGGCGCCAGAATAAAGCAATTCCAATAAGGTGCAGCCCTCCAATTTGCTGATTCTCCGCAAAGCCAGGACATAAAAGGACTTCTGCCGCCGCCGCCTGCCAAATTCAGCAGGCGAATGCAAATCCCATTCACACGAGGCCTCCACATTAGCAGCTTGTAAAGTTGTGAATGCTCCAAAGAGCCGGGCGGGTGTGTTTGTAGTCCTGTTTATGCGCCAACGCCTCCTGTTTGTCCTCCTCCGGACCTCCTGCCACACGCCCAAGCTCATTACAAGGCTCAGCACCGCCAAATGCCAACTGTCATGTGGTTATGGGGTGAGCCCAAGCTCCTGGAATATACAGGACCAGAACCAGGACCATTACCAATACCAGAAAAGCAGAGGCTGAGAGCTCGAGCTGAACGAGCTCCTGGGTAATGGAAATCTCCTTTTGCTTCTGTTCGAGCATCAAAATTTTTGGCAGCAAATAAAATTTGCTTGTGTTTTCGAGAGATTTTCGTTGCCGTTGACAAAAGGCGAGCGTGGCAGACTGAAATGGTAGCATATTGTGTGCGTCCTGGCAGCCAAATGAATGTGCAATGGTAAACAGACGAAGAAATTCGTCCTTAATTCAAGAACAAAGGCTTTTCGTAGGCGTCAGAAAATTGTTCATCTTTAATTTGGAATTATGGGAAATAAGTCTTTAGTAAAAATATATGTCTTAGAACTCACTTCAACTGTGAAAAGATCTCTTAAAAATAAAATGTAAAACTTTAAAAACTCATTAAATGTAGAACCGATGAATTTGTCAATTCATTCTTAATTTTCTAGAATTTTCTTTATTGTTTTAAAGCCATTCTCTCAATGCTTAATTCTTATTTTATTCAATGAATTCCTTTACGCCTTTTTCGCTCAGTGTGGCAAAACGGGAAACGGAAATGGGTTGATGGCAGGAAGTGGGGCCTTTGTCCCCATGTACAACGCTCTCAAAAATCCAAATGCACGAGACATTCATTGTCGCCCCTAACGGAGCTCATAAACTTGTTAACTGAAATTGCTGCTTTGGTGTTTTGGAATTTCAACTCGTCCTGCGTCTTCTGTCTTCGGTAATTCGGTGCTTTGGTGCTTTGTTGTTCTGTGTTTTGTGTTTTGGATTGTTCATCATTTTGTCAGCCAGCATCTGGCATTGACATCCTTAAACGTGCTCCAAAACACCGAAGCTCCTGCTGCTGTTGTTGTTTTTCCACAAAACAAAAGCCAATTATGTGACCAGGAACAGCTGCTGACCTGAAAGCCCGAAAGCTAAACTGCAGAAAGTCGTCTGCAAGTTCTAATGGCATACTTTGGCCGGGGCCAGAGATAGCTGTTGGCTTTATCTAAAAACTTCACACTATGGCGAGCAAATTTCCGGGATTTTCTTGGCGGTTTTATGGCCACAACTAGTACTGACCATCAACATCAAATTGTTTAGCACTAAAGCCATGCGGAAATCCATCACGGACGGACGCCTGATCTTGGGGAAATGGATATGGCCGCGTACCGAAATTTGATTTCTGACAAGAGTGACAATAATCTTAGCCCCATTTCGACCCCATTTTGTAGTTGACCGCAATATATACACACACTAACCTATATATATATATATATATATACATTTATTTCGCATGCCAGCCACATGGCGTATGCGCAATAAAAATAACTGTCTAACCGCATAACTGACTGGCCCGAGGAAAGCTGAGTGAGAGTGTTCCACTTGCACTTGAAGCAATTTGTCTTGCCAGCTACGTGACTTATTCCACTCGCCTCAGCACTCCATCAAAACCACGGCTAACCGAATGGCGGTCCAAAATATATTTTCGCTAGATGCTGGAGGTTACTACATGCATAACATATATATATAAATATTCGTAACATTTATTCCCATGCCCGCCCGCCTATTTCCATTACCTTTCGCATGCGTTACGAGGTCAGACCTTTGCCGCCGCTGCAAACGCAAATCCTTCGCGGCGACCGGATGTTGAACTGATTGCGCAACAGCACTGCAGCTTGTATATGTACGTGTACGTGTGCCAGCCATTTCCGTTCCATTCCATTTCGTTTCGCTGGCATTCGCGCGCGCTTTCCTCACGGCGCTCATTAGGTTATGCAAGCTGAGCACGCAGTTAAGGTGACAGCGAACAGCAAACAGTAAAGGGAACAGAGAGAAAAAATAGTAATAAGTCTTAAGATATAAGGATATATTCCACTAAGGCAACAGTTTATATTTATGAACGGATTACGCGAGTAAATTTTGTTTTATTTGTTTGTTAAATGAGTTTTGAACTCACATCCAATTGGATTTGCTTAATTTATTCAAGAAATGTAAGAAATGCGAAAGAATCCGGCTCGGAGGACCAAGAAAAGTCCAAACCAATTATTAAATCATTCAGAACTTGCCTTATTTTCGCTATACTTTTCCCTCAGTGAAACGACGCGATTCGCCAGATTATCAACGACTATCTCAGTGTCAAGTGGCAAGAGCTTAAATTGCCCAGCCGACGAAATTTTAGAATCAACCGAGAGATACACTTGAAGCGGGCTTAGACCACAAACAGCCACGTGAACCAAATCCCGCACAGAGCATAGAGCAAAGGAAACGAAACAACAACAAAAATAAGGCAAAAAGACAGTTGGAAAAAGGCTTAGGTAAACACACTCAAGAGATAACAGACGCCCGCATTGTGGCAAGCAAACACACGCCGCAAAATGGAGGGCAGGGCAAGGTGGGCGGGGCAGCGGCAGCTTAAACACACTCAAGATACTGCGGTGCATTTGTCTTAATTTGTGACAAATGCAAGACAAGACAAACAAGCCGACAACACTATGAAGAATGGCAGGAAAAGGGTAATCGAAGACTTAAATACCCTTTGTTTTGGAGATTTTTTTCAAGCTATGATGTGATATTCTCTGAATGCCCTTTAAATAAGTTGCATTCGCTTTCAAAACTAATGTTTTCTGGGTCTTGAAATAGAGAATATCAAAAACAAACCAAGTTCTGTTTCTAATAAAATTATCATTAGGCATACCCTAGCTTATTTAAAATATCTAATGACTTAGCAAACCTGAACCTTATTTGTTACTTCATAAAATCCCGTAACCTTACAGCCTCAAAGTCGTAAATACCCCCGGGTGATGTTTCCTTTTTATTACCAACCCGGCCAGGTCATATGTTAGGGTATCTCAAAACAGAAAGCACTTGGCTGGAAAGTGCAACCCAAGCTTGGCCTAAGAACAAAAAAGCCGCAACAAAAAGGGGCTGCAAAAAGTACGAGATGTGTGCAAACGGGAAAACGCCCACGAAGAACAGGAAGAAAAACAAAGAGACCTCCATTAGCGCAGAATAAAGGGCACATGCCTTGATTCGCAACCAGCTAAGAACCTATTGTCAGTTGCCCCTCAACGCCTCGTGAAACATTACAGGAAAATCAAAACAAATCAAGATAAAATCGTCAAAATTTTTAGTTTTGATACAAATTGTTGGCAAACTTGGGGACCTTAGCTGAGAGCTCGGAGGCAATGGCCAGCCAGAAGAGGGTTATCGTTATAACGTCGAAGAGTACCTTTAACCAAGCTCTCGAGGATGCGGGGGCCAAGCACGTCCTCGTCGAGTTCTTTGCCACCTGGTGCGGTCCTTGTGCGATGATCGGACCGCGGCTGGAGCAACTCGCCGCTGACTACTCGACTCGCTTGGTTATCCTTAAGATCGACGTGGATGAGAACGAGGAGCTGGCTCTTCAGTACGATATCAGCAGTATGCCCACATTCGTGATTATCAAGAATCGCGTGACGCTCCTGCAGTTCGTGGGCAGCAACCCCGAGAAGATCGCCAGCGTGGTGGAGAAGTATGTGGGCAAGGTTGAGGAATCCAAGCCGCCACCACCGCCCACCGCAAATAATCCACCGCAGTCTTCTAGCAGGCAAGCCAGCTTTAGCTAGTCCACCCAAGTCCACGCATCTAATTTTAATTTTCAATATACGTTTGAATTAAAGACAAAAGTCTTGGCTTTGCGGTATATGCCCTAACCTCTGCCGCTTGAAGTGGCGCCATTAACGAGATTCCCAATTAAGCTGATTCCCAGCTTGGCTGTCCAAAGAGTGTGCACTTCAAGTCCCCCGCCTCACCGCCCCCGAAGACAAAGAACCTTTTGTGCTCTTAGCAGTCCTCCCCGCTGCCCTGTTGCAATCTCTGGGATCTGCTCCATGCGGATCAGGCATTGTCCTAAGCCATTGTTAGTGCCGTAAGCCGCCCGGCCATATGTGTGACTCTCGCCTGTCGGTGGCATTATTTCAATTAGATTAATTAAGCCCGGCCCGCACGACTCGATGTCGTTGTGGGTGCCTTTTGCGATAAGGGGGCGCCATTTCTACAGTGATGCCAGGCAACTAGTTTTAAACGAAGAAGAAAAAGGTACATAGAAATAAAGGAATTCAAATAAAAGGTGGTATTGAATGGGATTACATTAGGATTGCATTCAGGCATTAATGATTTAGTAGAAATGAATCAAGATAACAACTCTGAAATACCTACGTTTAGGTAAAATAATAATATATAAAAATACCGTTTTTATTGGCTTAAAAATAATATTTAATATAATATTCTCTGGAAAATAAATATTATATTGTGGGATTAGAATCAACTCTATTTTGATTTATAATCATATTCAGTGGTGCCAGGGAACTAGTTTCAAACAACGAAAAAAAGGTACATAAAAGGAAATTCAAATAAAAAATGATATTGAACAAGGTTTCACAGTATTAATTCAGATTGTGTTATCTCTTTTATTTTTAATAAAAATAAGACCTAGTCCAAAAAAATACCTAAGTTTGAGTAAAACAGAAGATCGTTAAACCTCTAAATTGCATTTACTGATGGGTAATCCCTCAAAAACACCGTTTTTACTGGTTTAATGATTATATTTATTACAAAGATTTTATTTCCAAATAATTTTTGATCTATATTTATCAGTTTTCAACTTAAATAGTCTTCTGGAAAATAAATAATCCCTTGTGAGACTAGAATCAATTCTATTTTAATTTGTAAACATATTCAATTCCTTCAGAGTACCAATTCCAAACTCTTTTCTTTAATTTAATCCTTAAATTCTCACAATAAATTCCAAAACTCTTGCCGAAATCTTGCCAAATTGTCAGCTCTGCAGTGCAGCGCCATCTGGCGGCCCCCGCTCCAAGTGCGAAGCAGCAACAGGACCGGAAAGAGCGAGACGTAGCGAGAGGGTGGCTGGAGAGTGTGAGCGAGTGGGAGGCAGCTTATGTCCCTTGGGGAATGACAGCTGTAAACTGACACTTTGTTTTACTCAACCTTCAAGCCGAGTGCAATCCTCTATTTTTCGTTCCTTTTAACATTCTTAAGGACCTTATTGAAAACTTATTTGTCTTTAGCCGATTTTTCTCTTATTTTCCCTTTTTGTGTACTTTCCTCGTTCCTGGCTGCCTGCATCGTGTGCTTTTGCCTGCCTTTGTTTTCGTAATACCGTAAAATCGAAAAGTTTGCTGGCGTTTAATATGAGCAAAGAGGAAGCGGTAAAAGGGAGTGCAAGGGAGACGGCTAGAGCGATAACAGAAAGAGACAGCTAGCGATGCCTAGCTTGACTTTCCTCAGCCGGAGACATTTGCATTTTTATTAAAATGAGAAATTGCAGCAGTTGCAGTTGACTGAAATGCGCGCCCTCGTCCTCTTCCAGGCGCCACAGGGATGGACAGCGAACTATCCCAAAGGGGGGGTTAAGTGGGGGGATGTCCCTTTAAAGAGGGGGGACACGAACTGTTAAACATCTGACAATAGAAAATTTTATTTGTCAGCATAACAAGTAAAAACCAATAAGGATGAATTCCTAACCACTTTCTTGTGGCCATTTCAAGCAAATATTGCGGGTATAGGGTACTTTCTGAGCTGATATTGGATTACGAATAGTTATTGCAACTATTAAGGCTGCTAGGGTTGAGTTCTAGCTACCCTTTCCTTGCTAAATAGTTCTTTCATATACTAAAAGATCAAAAACATTTTTGAGTTGTTAAAAATGCTTTCATAATGATTATATTATATTATAAAAAATTAAATAAATATTTCACTGAATTTCACACATCAAAAATTAACTTACAGCAAGTTGGCAACATCCGATACTTACATGAATCAAAACAACCAAATATATTGAGATTCCTAACCTAAAAACAATTTATATAACAAATTCGATAGTCAAAATAATTCAAATCCACTACAAATAATCCCTTTTTGTCCGCAATTTGCCATAAACAAACTCTACGCTTAAATAGCGAAAGTTTTGGAGGCACAACCTCTCGGATAAACAATGAAAGGCAATTCCGAAACCATATGGTGAATCTGGGGGCGGAAAGGAAAGCAAAGGGTGTGAGCCATAAATTTGGAACTCGACCAATGCCGAGTCTTTGGTTTGCTGCGATGTAAAAATTTATATGCCAAGCTCTGGGGGCCTGGTCCTAGCTGCAAGCTGCAGGCAGCTCCCCCGCTAGCCGGCACCCCGGCAGGAACCCCATCGCCTTTGTTATGCAAGTTAATCCTTTTTATAGCTATTGTTCAGCGCATCAACACGCCGCCCTCTTGGAGCGAGAAAGAGCACACGCAGTCGCCCACACCCTGCGTTCCAAGGGGGATACGATGCTTTACAGGGGCGTGGATGGGATTTGCAGACGGGAAAAAAAGGGGTCTAAGGGGTACGCGGGGGTAAGCAGCAGCTGTGGCACATGTCAGTGCATTTTTCAACGGCTCCAAGAGGCGACACTGCCAAGCCAACATATTAGCTGCCACACATGCCGCACAGTGGGTTAAAGAAGAATGAGCGAGTGGCGAGTGGCGAGTCCAGAGGAGTGAGGGAGTGAAGGAGCGTAAGAGGAACTGGGATTGCCATGGAGATTACACTGATGAAAAAAATATCAACGATACTCTATACAATTTGAAACATAAAGTGATCAACGTTTCTTTACTATTTGAAAGTCAAAACAAAAGCCAACCTTAAAGTCATGAGCAACACGAAAAATATACAGCGTAGTCCCAAACGTGCGATTTCAAGCTCTTAAAGGCATTACTTTTCCAGGCTCCCTGGCGAAGTTCAGAAGGAGTAATCCGGCTTTATTGCAACTGGAATATACTAGGTAATTCGCAGATTTATTTCTCCGTGTGGGACTTGGACTCCGGCTGCGGAGCCTGATGCATGTGCAGCTACTGCTGATATCCGGGGCTAAAATCTGGCGCATGTTGCGGCCGCAGCAAGTGTTTGTGTGGCATGCCGCAAATTCATTATTATTTTCAACTTGCCGCCGCCGCCCCCCCTGCCTCAGCTGCATATAAACACTTTCCCGTATGAAGTGGCACCGGCTGCTGCTGCTGGGAAAACTAGAAAGCAGAAGTAGAAGGAAAAGCCCGCCCAGTTACCAGATGAAAAGACCTTAAAGTAGTTTTCAACAAGTTGCTAGTGCCATGGCGGCGGCAGCTTGAAAGCCAGTTGCTGGGAGTCGTTGTTAACCATAGTTTTATGAGACCTACGATCTCTGGTGAACTTCGAGGCAATTGAGGAGATTAAGACAAGAGCAGAAGGCTTTTAAGTGACAAATAAATAGGCATTACGTTTATGTTTATTTAATTTCAAATGATAAATATAAATAACAAACCACTAAATGGCCTTAAAATTGTAACGAAATATTGTTATATTGTTTTTCCATTTATGATTTATAACTATTTCTGATTCCTGTCTCCTGCTTCCTGTATTCTGGATTGAAATAAATACAGCCTACATACTATATATCAATTTTAAATGTCCAGAAGCAGTCACAATTAACTAATGATTAATTAACAAGTGGGCCCTGGGTAGGACCACTCCACCAGATGGCTGGGAATCACTGGGTTCGCGATGGCATCCTCCTCGGCGCTGCTGCATTGACTGCAATCGCTGATGCTGTTGCCGCGCCGCAAGACCTCGGCGACGGCATTCGGTGGCACTCGCTCCTCGTGCTCGTCCTCCTCGAAATGGACGATCCGCCGACGATTGCGACGGCGGCGGCGCTGGAGGCGGCTGGCCAATGGCAGACCATCCTGCAGATCCCGGATATAGCTGTTGAGCATGTGCAGGCGCCTCACCCGGGCCGATGATCCCTGGTCGATCAACTGTGACACCGATGTCGAAGGCGAGGCCGAGAACGGGGACGATGGCGATGGCGTGCGACTTATCGGGAGCACGCGACGCGCTTGGCGCGTGGTCAGATCGGTGCTGGCCGGCACGGTTCTCAGGGCCGAGCGCCAGGTCTCCAGGGAGACCATCTCGTCCGCGATAGTCTGATCCACCTCCATTTCCGAATCGGAATAATATTCCTGGCTGCCGTCCAGCGAGGAGATCGAGGAGGAAAAGAGCGGCGAATAGTCGACCATTTGGAGGTTCGGATTGGGACTCACGGGCCCCACAATGGGAGCGCTGCTGGCTGTGGTTGTGCTGGCCACCGACTCCTCTTCGTCCTCGATATAGGAATCTGTTTCGTTGTCCGACATCTTAGAAAGCGAGTTGGGAATAGGCCAAGGTCAAGCGAAAATGTTGGGAAGATGTTGTAGACTTGATTTCTTACCTTTTCGATATGTAAATCTGTGAAAATGTTGTGAGCTTGCTTTCTTTACTTTCCTGGAGAGTTGACAGTAAGTGTCAGTGAAGCAGAGATGGTCCCTTAATTGAACTTCAAAATGAACTAGTTTTCGTGATTACTATCGTTGAGCTGTCATACCTAAGCAGTTCTAAATTTAATTACTTGTCTTTATCATTTCAAAATTGTCTCAAATCATTAGAGATTCCTTTGTAGCCCCAAGAGCCTGCTCGAAATGGAATTCAAGCGCTACTTTCGACATAAAAACTCCTCGGAGGGCCTGAGGATGTTATATTCGAGTTTGAAGCCAAGTCCCTGGGACCCTTGGCTGCCAATTCGGGAAAGTGTGGATAGCTTTCTGGCCGTTATGCCCACCGCCTTGGGCTTTATCCTGGCTCGGATTCTGTGCGGGCACCTGCCACTCCTGTCCACTTGTCGTTTCCTGCAGGAGTTCGCCTCCGTGGTCTTGCCCTCGGTAATCTTTACCACCGCGGGTAGTGACTATAGCCACCTATATTCCGCAATAATTGCCCTAATTATTGTGGTTTATCTCAAGAGAAAATGGAGCTGTATTGCCTTAAAAAACCATATATTTGAGATGGGTCAGCGGCCAATGGTGTTTTCTCTGGTCCGAGCCACGGCCTACAGTGGCACCTGCGTGGCCATACTGGGCGTGGATTTTCCCAGCTTTCCGGTGAAGCGCAGCAAGAGCATGACTGAGGGCGCCGCCTTGATGGACATGGGCATTGGCCTGTTTGTGATCAACATGGGATTCGTTTCACGGAGGGCCAGGACTTGGTCGGATCTAAGGCGACTGCCCAGATCGGTGGTTCCCCTGCTAATCCTGGGCCTCGTGCGGACTTCCTACATGTGGCTGACCGAGAATAATGGCGATAAGTATGACTATGGCCGGCACTTGAATGCCTACTCCTTTCTGGGACTCACCAAGCTGATGGGCAGTCTCTGTGGACGGTTGGCCAGATCTGATGGCCAGCTCGTGGGCCTTTCTCTGGCCCTGCTCATCCTTCACGAACTGCTGCTCCAATTGGGTCTGAACAACTATGTGCTGACTGATGAGGAGCCAGACACGGGATTTTACAGTGCCAATCGTGAGGGTTTCATTGGCATGCAGGGCAGTGTCCCACTCTATCTATTGGGGGTGTCCTTTGCCAAGTGGTACACCAGCAAGGATCACTCAAGTTACCATCAAATGACCCTCAAGTTGAAGAAACTCCTTGCGATGTCTGTCTGCAGCTGGCTTCTGGTCCTAATTACCGGCTATCTGTGGGACATTTGCCACATCACCTTCAGTTCCAGCTACGTTCTTTGGATATTTGCCATCTCCGTGAGCTTAGTCCTGATGTATACCTTCGTCTTTGAGTTTGCGCTGGCTTACATGGATTCGGGGAGGAGATTCCGATCTTTGGAGCTGGGCAAAGTTGGTATTACAAACAGAGATCCACTTCCTTCGTATGTGGAGAGCTTGAGCAGGAATGGTCTGACCTATTTCATAATCTCGAATATATTAACGAAATTGGTGAATGTGTTTTTGGATCCTAAAAACAGGAGTAGCCTTGAATGTGTTGTTATATTGTGTGTCTACATGTTTATTGGTGTTGGAAGTGTGTTTATTTTGTTAAGAAAACAAATAAGGATAGCCTGAGACTAATAAATCTAAAGTTTTGTTTTAGAAAATAGTAAAAATGAGTTTACTTGCCTTTCTTACATATTTTTCTATGATGGAATTATATAACCTTTTATTGAGTCTTTTTAAGATAATAATAAAGCCAAAAGGAAGCTCTGAAATACCCCAAATACCCTCTAACCACCTCTAATTAACTGCCAGAGTTACCAGTCTTCCTTTAACCACAACGGAAATTCAAATGAATTAAAAAAGAAAGCGGATACTAGTTTCCCTTTCTAGGACTCTCTCTCTCTGTGACTGACTGCCCTCTCTGGCTTTTCAAGTTAAGTGGATTGTGTAAAATTGATGAAACTCCTCCGGTTTCCTGCGGTTTCCTCCTCTACTCGCTGCGAGTATCTTTCATCCGCTTTCGCCTTGCCCCGCAATGTTTGTTTGTCCATCGCCGCCGCCTGTCGGTTGCCACTTGCAATTTCTTGTTCTCGCACTTGACAAATGCACAAATGAAAAATCAAATAGCCCGGCGGATGGCTACCATACTGCATCTGCTGGATTAGCAGACACAGTCACTCCTCCTTCCTTTTTCCTCAAGTAATCCAGTGGCTTCCATATCAATAACCCAGCGATTTGTCTGTTGAGCGAAGCTCTTAGCCGGCAAATGTTGTAATCCCTCATTCGGGGACAACAAATTACTTGCCGCTTTTAAACTCATTAATATTTAATGCATTTAGGCAGCCCGAGGCAGATGTGACCGGCGGCGACGGCGGCGCTAAAGGACATCAAATTCCAAGCTTCAACCGCAAGTTAGGGAACTCAAATATTTGTGTGAGCCCGTCCGTCCTGTTGGTCAGTTGTAAAGTTACTTAATGGATAGTGTGTCGTTAGGGCTTTAAGTCGGGAAATTTATTTGCTGAAAAGGAAAAGACAAGCGTTTTTTGTCAAGACAGAGAATTAAACTCAAGAGGAGTGAGATTTGTCAAGGCAAAAAAAAGGGAAGCTTTTAAAGCAATTGAAGAAAAGGTTTCAGCATTGAAGAATTTAGATAATTGAAATCGAAGCTTACATTTTTCACTTTTTTAAATAAAATTGTATAAATTCAAACCTTGAGCACCCTTGTGAGGATTTTTGCTAAGGAAACTGAAGTGCTTTTTATTTCCTTTATCTGTATTAAATATCCATTTCATTAAAAAAAGCTTAGCTATAATAATTGTAATTGAAGACAAGAGTTTTCTATTTTAATAATTGAATATGTGCTAGAAACATTTTTAATTACTTAAAAATCTTATCAAAGCCAAGTGTTTGGCCTGTACTTTGACTAAAGAAATTTCTTATAAATAAAATCTTGTGTCAATAAGTAATATTTTTTGTTAACTTCTATTCAGCTTCCCTTAGTATTTCTCCTTTATGTTATTATTTGCTTTAAAGCCCTTTAAATGTATTTGTATTTATTTCAAGAAATCGAAACTCACTTTATCTGGACTAGAGTAACGGAAGCTCCCTTGGCAGCGCAGATTTGTCAAGGGTCTCAGGCCAAAGCCGTAAAAGCAATGGAAGCCAGGATTCGACGACAGGCTTTCGACATCTGCTGTGAATCGAAACCAGATAATCGAAATACAATCGCATCTTATATTCTGACCTCTTTTGGCAGCTTCAAAGTTTGCTTTCTTTGTGCCCATTTGACAATTTAGTAAATATATTTTATGCACATTACCACAAAGGTCGTACCCTCGCATTTATCACATTTGTTGGGTGTGTCCTGTGCTGTGTTTTTGTTGAATATTTTTTGGTCCTGTCTTGTTTTGACTCCACTCCCCTTTGGGGAGCGACGACGCTGTGCTTTTATCTTCTGTTCCAGTTGGCTTTCCTCCACTCACCTACGTTGGCTGTCTCTTTATAGTCGGCTACGCAATTCAATTTATTTGCTATTTCTTATTTATTTTACTTTTTACTTTTGTACTTTTTTCGGTCCTCTTGGGCTCTCTTTGGCACTGACAATTGAAACCGCAGCCAGCGAGCCAGCCAGCCAGCCAGCCAGCCAGGCAAACCAACCAGCCAACCAACCGACAGACAAACAAACAAACAAACAAACAAACTGGCAAACAAACGTTTTATAAACGCGGCCATTCTCGTTGTACAACGGGGCGTATGAGTTACGAGTTATGTGCAATGCGCACTCGGTGGCTGAGTGTGTGTGTGTGGCTGCCACAAAAACTTCTGCTTCTTCTTGGGTCTTCCTTTCTTCTTTCCTCAATTCGGATTTTCTGGGTTCTGTTTGTTTGCTCATTTAAATTGTATAATTTGCATTAAGTGACAGGCAGCAGTTATTTTCTTAGGATAAATTACTCGGGATACACCCCGGCCACCAAGTGGAGAAACATATTAAAATATATTCACCGAGGCTTCCTTTTTGTTGTGTTAACTCGTAAAACTTAATTAAAACAAGTGAGAAAGCTACAGTCGAGTGACCGACTGTGAGATACCCGGTACCCAAAGTATTGCCCGTGAAATTAAATAGCACACGGACATGGAAAAAACAAAAAGTTGACAAATAAAGTCAAATGTTACTAAAAACATATTGAGCAACGTTCAAAAAAGACTAATTCTGCAGCTGTACGCAGCTGCATTACGAATTAATACTGCGCCCGAAAGCACGCAACACTTTTTTTCGCTATTGCCACCCAAAAGCTAAGTGCTCAGACACGCGAAATTATTCCTAAGCAGTGCGATAAAGCGAGAGAGCATGAAAGCATGAATTGTTTAATAACTTCCATGTTTATCATCCGATTTTACTCAAATTTGCAGAGCACGTCCGCAATCGCCTTCTAATTAAGTCTATCTGTTTACTTTAAGTTGAAAATTACGCCTATAGCTAATATACCGTTTTTTATTTTTTTCGGGGGCGGAAGTGGGCGTGGCCAAATTTTAAAACAAACTTGATCTGCGTGCAACAGGTTCCAATGTTGTCACCAAATTTGGTAACTCTAGCTCTTATAGTCTCTGAGATCTGTTGTTTCACACGGACGGACGGACAGACGGACAGACGGACAGACGGACAGACGGACAGACGGACAGACGGACATGGCTAAATCGACTCGGCTGGTGATGCTGATCAAGAATATATATACTTTATGGGGTCGGAGATGCCTCCTTCTGCCTGTTACATACATTCTCGATTGGCACTAACTTATAATACCCTTGTACCCTATGGGTACCGGGTATAAATAGCTTGGGAAAGTTTCCAGCAAAATACAATCGAATACCCCGATACCAATACCCCCAATACCCCGAAGCGGAACTTGTATAACCAATGTGTATTTCAATAAATCCACGCATCAATTAGAATGCAAATAAAAACGTTTTGAAACAGATGAGAACCAATATTTGAAAAGTGTGTGAAGTGCAAATAAAATGTGTGCCATAAATCATTGCTAAAATGTCAGAACAAATACGGAAAAATGCCAAAGGAAAAAGTACGCGGAATGCAAAAAAATAAATAATAGAGAATTGCCGAACTGGAAATTGAATGGAATAACAAAATAAATCATGTTCATATAAATCAAACCAACTTTATTATTTCTTTTCAATGCAGCTCTTAAAAAAGTTGAGCTTAATGCAAGATTAGAAGCGGAAAAGCGAGTAATTCGAATCAAATAAAATGTCTGCTAATGATGTTTCGGTGACTGAAACAGCACAGAGCGATCAGGTATGTCTTTATATTATATATACTCACTTTAAACTTTAAACACTCCACACATTATTTACGAACAAAAACAGGGCTCACACAACTATGCATATTGTAATGATAACCCTTGGATCAACATTTATTTACATATTCAATGTTTGATTGCTGGCATGAGATACTCTACTATATTTACTCGTATTTGCTATGGTTTTCACAAACCGATTTTTGGTTTGCATTTTGATCCGTATATTTACCGAAAACAATTGTTTGTGCTGCATATTTTATGGTTGCTTTGCCCTTTCACGAGGGGTTGAGGCAATGATGAGAGTGGCTAGTGTTGCCACTTTCCCTCGTCCTTTTTATTTGAATATTCATTTCTATGCGTGTGTGTGCCATTTTTTTTTTTCAGCTCTTCTTTTGCATAAATTATGAACGTATTTAAGGCATTTCTGAGCGTTATTCACGTAGCACTTAAAACATATTTATGCATTTGGTTATTTTGTCGGAATTTTATTGCCTACACTTAGGTGTTTGCCACTCGTACACGCCTCACCCATACGTGTTTGTCTAGTGTGTGCGTTATTGGGTGTGTTAAAAATATAATTTATTATGGCCACGCATTCTAATTTCTGTGTTCTTTTGCGAAATGAAAATGTCCTTTTCTGGGGCAACTCCAAAAAGTGAATTGAGTCAGCATTAAGTGGTTATTCCCTTTATAGTTTTAGTATTTTTTCGATTTTTATATTTATTAAAGCTTTGAATACAAGCCCCTTTAGCTATTGACCCCCTTAGACTTCAAGTCGATTACGTATCAGTTATGACAACATTTTGGCGCTGCCATTGCTCAATTAAGATGACTCGTTACAGTCGCTCGTCCTTCCTGAGTATCCTTCGAAGGGCTGCCAAAAATCAAGAAAACGTTGCCTACTTTTTGGCGCACTGATCAAGCACTAATCAAATAAGGCCTCAAAGCAGACAGCCCAGCCATCCAAGCTCATGGCAAATTGTTTGGTATTTACATATCATTTGTGTGTGCAGACCCAACCCTTTCTCCCCGCCGGAGAACTGAGAGACTGCTCATTACGCCAGACGGCATTGGCGGCGGCGAAGGATAATGGAGGGCATAGTGTAGGTCGGGAGACGGGAAAGCCCGGAGACTCGGAGACGCGGAGATGGAGAAAGAAGCCGTGACACAGTTAAAGGGCGAGAGTGCACAAATTTTGCTGGTGCCCTGCCAAGTGGGCTAACGATTTTGTGTCCGCTTTGTCTGTGTCTATGAAGGGCTACACTGAGAGAAAAGCAGGCTTTGGTGAAGCTTGCTGTTGTCTGAACACGAATTAGTGGTTCCTATGAATATTTGTCGATAAAAAGTTACTCTGTATTAAAAGTCTTCTTTAACGAACACAAGCTGAACGAACTCCAGCTTTACACTTTTATCTGTCAACTTTTTATGATAGACTACACTGAGAGAAAAGGCATTCATACTATTTTGATCACGAATATGTGATTGAATTAAGATCGCACATGTTCCTAGCAACATTTATCTTTGTTGGGTGTTGCTCAACATGTTTCTAGAAATATTTCTCTTCATTTGTCAACATTTTCTTTTTCCATGTTCATGTGCTATTCAATTTCACCCACAATGCTTTGGGTACCGGTTATCTCACAGTCGGTCACACTCGACTGTAGCTTTCCTACTAGTTTAAGCTGGAAAATGTACTTTTATTAAAACTGATAGAATAAAGTGAGCTATTGCTCATCACGATAAAATGCTCAATATTCGTCACGAGACGTTTTCAAAAAGAAATAGTGAATAAAATATCGATAATACCGATTACATTCTAAAATAAATGCTGAGATTTTCCAATATAGATGCGAGTTTTTCGAGTTTTATATTATTAATATTATTACTTGGAAAGTCTTCGTTACTTTTCAATAAAATTTCTCCCGGTGTCCATGTGTTTGAGAGCCAGCCAGTCGACATTTGGTCGTTATTTGATCATCATTAGCGATACGAATCGGAAAAGGGTCCGTCCTTACGTACTCCGTACAACTACTGAACTACGTAAGTATCGGCGTGGGGTGGCCAACATGTGGGCGCCTCCTCATTGTCCCCTGGCCTGTGGAATCCTCAGTGCAATCGGTAGTTCCCGGCAACCATCACCTAGCACCATTTGTAGGGTTCAGGGGTCACGCCTCGATTTGCTTGGCTGCACCGAAAAGTTGCAACAAAAGTTTCGTTTCATTCGCTGCTGCTGGCCGGGTCTGCCCTTTGTGCTGTGCTTGACTTGGCTGGCTCTTTGATTAAACCCCAAAAAATCCGGCGGGAGTTGGCCATGCAATCCAGGGATCGAGGGGGGTTCGGGGCGGCTGCTGGTTGGTACACACAGTGGCAGAGTGTAATTAAATAATTGCGGTGAGCGCGGCACTCGCCAAACCAAATCGAGCTAATGTATTTGGCGCAAAAATCTCACTCTGGGTATATTTTCCCCTTTGGTCCTCCTCCAATAGATGAAGCTCTATTTAGTTTTCTTTTTTGGCTAGCACTGGCATAGTTTTTGGCTCGCTTCAAGTTTGATTTTGTTATTTACTTTGCCCGCGACTTTGGCGCAAATTTCATTTCATAACTTAGTTTTGCTGCGAGGGGATTTCAGAATTGTTGTTGCCGGTTTAAGCAAGACTTGATCTAATTTGTTGAGGTGGAAATGTTGAGTGGAACTAAGTACTTGGCGAAACTTTCTGTGTGCACCAGTTTAAACGTAGTTAACGAAATTCGCCATTGTTGAAGTGTTTATTTTATTGCGAATAAGTTTTAAGCCTAATTCAATTTATGTTATTTTTTATGGCTTAATTAAGCAGCTTTAAAATGCTTACAATTTTAGTTTTCAGTTAAAATAAGACTAGTTTATGCAATTATCTGCACTTTGCTCTTGCATGTTTTTAGTTAAATCTGTTTAAAGTTATCAAAACCTTGTTAATTAGCTTTTAAATAATTTTATTGATACTTGAATTAGTTCAAATTATTTATTTTAAGGTCCCAAGCTTTGTTATTAGGCTTTTAAGTAACTAAAAAGGTATTTTGTTGTTTCAGTTATATAATTTAAAGGCACAAATACAACCTATAATAAATATAGAGGCTTAATGAAAATTTATACTTGTTGTAAACGATTCTTTGCGTAATTTTAAAAGATTTTTAGTAAATTTTTACATCTTTTTAATATTAATTATAATATTAATATAATAATATATATTATAATGCTTTGTAATATTATAATTCTTTAATACATTCATCTTTATATTGATACTTTATATTTCTTCAATATTTTAAATAATAAATAAAAATATTTTAATTTCTTGATCATTTTTACCAAAAATTTTGTAAAAATTAGTTTAAGAATTGTTCACTTTTTGCCCTGTTTGTCTCCACCTGTTTCCCTTTTTTATTGTTTTGAGGCTTGGAATATTATAACTTAATACACATATTGCTATTTAATAAACATAGATAATCCTTTAAAATTCCATCAAGAATCGTAATTTAAACATTTGTAAAATCCCCTCTTTTAACCTGAAAACTGTTTGGAGTATAACTGATCGCCTTTTGTGTTACATTCCATCTTGTAGTTAAAGCTTGCCCCTTTGTTGTTGCCTTAATTTGTGTTTGCCGTTCGATGTTTGAGATGCTTTGAGACCTCCTCACGTACACACACTAGAGTACAACAAGAGCACACACAAATACCACACATATCCCTGTGGCGTTTCTGGACACAGAAAAAATATTGATATTAAATGAGCAGCAAATTTATGGTAATTAATACCAAAATAATATGATGAGTCTTAATTTAAAAAAGAACTAATATTATTTTGATATTTTCAAGAATATGCCTTCAAAAATATTTTCAAGAATTATAGTTTAAACCTTAAAAAAATATATTTTTTGTTTAAAATAAGTCTTAATTTAAATTTATTAATTCCGTGCTACAAAAAGCTATTTACGGACTCGGGGCCACTAGGCCTAGGCCAATTTTTCTTGGCAAGCTCCCGTTTTTAAATAAAAAAATCTATTTTATTTTTATGAATGATTATTATATTTTTTGATAATTAATAAAATAAAACTGACCTGCTCTTATATAATATTTTTGTTGTGTGCTTGGCGAGAAAGCGATTTAACAGGATGCTGTCCACAAACCAATTTTATGTGTGTTCCCTCTCTCTTTCCCTTGACAATAAAAAAAACAACTAGTATCATCTGCCAACCACTGCCAATGCAGCTGCACATCATCAATATTATCGCTACCACAAGCAACAGCAACAGCAGCAGCAACAACAGCAGCAGCAACAGCAACTGCAACAACAGAGCTGCCTGCGACAGCAGCAACGGCAATTGCAGTGGGAGCAGCAGCAGCAACATCAGCAGCAACATCAGCAACACCAACAGCAACAGCTGCAGCATCAACTCACCAATAGCTCCAGCGAGTTCGACGAGTTCCACTGGCCCAGCAAGCAGACGGGCGGTGAGAGCCTGGGCGGTAAAATCTATATAACACCCGCAGACATACCGCCACCACCTCAGCCGCCCCACCATGGCATCGGCGGAGGCAACACTCATCACAGCAATGGAGGCAAGAGCCGGCAGCTCCAGCAGCAGCAGCAGCAACATCCCCACCTGCATCCACACATCCACTCGCATCCGCATCCGCACCACCAGCACGGACACCGGACGCCGCCGCATCGCTGCAAATGCGAGCATCCCAGCATCGAGCTGATGGGCTACGAGGACGCCATTGCCACTGCCACCGCCAGCAATACGGCCGCCAATGTGGGTGGCGGATCTGGAGGGGGTGGAGGCGGCGGAATTGTGGGCATTGGTCGCCACCAGCATCCGCCGTATTACTACAAGGCGGCGGTGGGACGCAGGCCGAGCGCCAAGCACCACGAGTCCATGCTGGGCGGCGGCGGGAGCAGTCTGGAGGACGACGATGTCGCCAGTGCTGGTAGCTTTGGGGAGGGAATGTCGCGGTTTAAGGTAAGCCAAGGGATTCTAGGTTTGAAAGGGCTTTGAAGAGCAGGAAAAGTTAAGGAATTATATGAGCATTTTGTGTTTTCTCTGATTTATTTTTATATATTCAACCACTCCGCCTTATGTAATCAATTGTTTTATGAAATTAATTATACAAATATACCTAAAATCGAAACCTAAAATCAAAACTGTCGTTGAACTCTTACTTTCTTACTTTTTACGACAAGTTATGTATTAAGGGTTAGCTTGTAAAAGTTTTGTTTGAAAAGAGTGCCTTAAAAATACATTTAAAATTATTTTAGTAATTTATAATAATAGCCAATATAACACCCCAATTTACCCCTAAGAAAACCTTCTATAAAAATCATATCTATCAAAATTAAAAGCTAAATTGTCACCTCTATAAATCCCTTAGATAAACACACAATACCTTGTTTCGATTGGCAACAACGCCCGCCGATTGGCGAACATTTTGCTATGTGTGCTCGGCTGCCTTGGGTGTTCTCTCTGTAATTAAATTGATTTGTTCACGAGTGCGAAAATGAGCCGCTGATTGACCACAATGGCCTCAGCCCGATAAACACAAGATGAATGGCGAGATGAGCAGCTAATATATCAATCGAAAATGTGGCATGTTCTGTGGTTTAATGGAAGCTGTGTGCCTTCCTCTTCATCGTTCGGTGGTTTCAGACCAACAGGTGGCTGATAAATGGAGATTGTACTGATTGTAGGCATTACCACAACGGACGATTATATGGTTAATGGGAATAATGAATTATGTGTGGTGTTTACCAAAAGGAGATATAAATTCGGAACTGAGTTGTAATTTTCTTGGTGTTTATTTTAATTTTAAATACAGAACTTACCGGAAAATACCAACGTATGATTATTTACCCTTTCTAAACCACATATTTCCCTTAAACTGTGAAAATATATATGAAAGTACCTTCTAGCACCTCCTAAGAGTATTATTTCCATAATGGAAATAATTAATTATGTGTGAAGTTTACCAGAAAGAGAGAAATTTGCAACTGAATTGTTATTTATTTTAATTTTAAACACAGAATTTACCGGAAAATACCAAATTTTTTTTCTTTACCCTTTTTAACAACAAATTTATTATTTTCATAATGGAAAAATTATAATATGTGTGGTGTTTACCAAAGACAGAGAAAATCGGTACTGAGTTGTGTTTTAATTGAATTTTATTTGAATAAATATTCAGACTTTCATCAAAATTCAGAATTCACCAGACAAATATCAAATTATTATAATATTTGTCCTTTTTATTCAACATTTTATGCTTAAACATTAAGAATCAAATACCAAAATACCCCAAAAGAGAAAACATGTGTTATTTAGCACCCTCTAAGACTATTATTTATATAAACAAATCACATGTTAACAGCTTAAAGCTCCCTATACTGCACTCCCTAAGTCATTGACTCACCCAGCTCAGAAAATCCCCTAAACATCAACTAATTAAGTCCAACCCGGAGCTCAACTTACGTCTTACATGTAGCTCATTACTTAAACACGATAAAATGTGTGTACAATTAGCAGAGTAAAAAACAGGAGCCAAAGGAGAGGCCCCTCAGGAGCAAACACACACCCAGGACAAAGCAAATTAATTAATTTTAGGACAGTTTAATGAAAAACCAAGCGACAAATGAACAAGTTGCTGCTGGGGAAAAACCTCAACCCCTCCAGGCATGAGACAGGCAAAGGCCAGACGAAAAGTCATCAATTTTTTTGTGTTTGTGTGTGTTTGTTGTCCTCAAAATAGTTGTTAAAGCCCCTCACGTCGCAGCGATTATGTCCTAACAGCAAAAGGAGTCTAAAGTAGGAAGAGACCAAACAAGTATACGACATGTGGACCTGCAGGCACGAGTGGAAAATCCCCTTCTGCTCGGGGCGGTAAAAACTCCAACTAATTGCCGGAAGTCCAGCAAACGAATCCTGTTCCTGTGTTGAGCTATCAGACACAGTGCTCTCAACAACCTTTCAGTTTCATATTTATTAAATGAATCGAAGATTGCTGACCGGCCAGACTAATTGCGCCACATTGTGCAGCGAATTCAATGGGAAATCCCAAAACAATCAAGCCAAAAAAGAAAAATAGAATTGGGGGAATATGAATAGCCTGAATGGACATTGATATGATTGGAGTTGGTCAAGCGTTGGTCCTCAATGGATCAACATGGCCAAGAATGGCCGGGTACTCATCCCCAATACAATTCGTTATTAAAGTGAAAATGGTAATGCTCTTAGGGGATTATTTTGGCCAAGAGTGGAAAAACGACTTAGAGAGGCATCAGGAGTACATTTTTCTATTCTCTAGCTAGTAAAAATCTGGTTTAATCACGCTTGTGACTGTGAACTGATTGGCTTTTATTTCTAACAATGAAATTAAAGTATTTTCTATACATTTTTGCAAAGTTTTCTTTCTGTTTATATTTAATTTAAATAAATTGAAATTGTATTCTTATTAATTTAAATTATTTCAATTGTAATCTCAAAATGTATAATGTATTATTTCTATTCACAATGTGCAAGAGGTTCTATAATTACTTTCCTAACTTTTCAAACCTGTTATAATTACAAATTTACCAGCTTGCAATGCCACATAAAATATAATTAAAGAAATTACAAGTCATAAGTCCTCTCTAACTCGAAAAAAAATCCACCTTGGTTATTTGTTTTCACCAACTCGAAATCCCCTTGGCCCCGGGAAATCCATGAGGATTCATAAATTTCCTGCAAGTTGTAACTAACATGTCTTCGAAGCTGTGCCAGTTGTGTGCCTCTCTCCATAGGGCTATATTTTATCCCAGAGATTTGCGGCACGGGCTACGTGGTCAGTGGGGAATCCCCCAACACGTGCTCTTTTTTTTTTTTTTTTTGGCTAAAAGTAACAAATGCGATTTTGGCTCTCTTCCTTCGACAGTTTGATTCTAGTTCCGGCCGGGGGATTTCTCCAAGCTCCAATAAGATGCGAGTATTAAATATGTGCACTATGTGTATATATATTTATATGTAAATGTGCGAATGCCAAAAGGTGCAGCAGTGAAGTGCTGAGTGTGTGTCGGAACTGGTTTTTCCAGAATTCTTGGTCTTCGCTTTGTTATAGGTATGCTTTTTATATGGTTGAGCTTAACCAGCCGTATTTATTGTGCTTCTATAAAGAGCACAAAGTGGTGGGAAAATCAGAATTATGGCTTAGAAGGAGGGAACAGGAAAGAATTTGTTTTAATAATAAAAATACATTTTTGTATATTTTTCTTTCTCTAAACCTAATTTATGGAATTAAAATACAAAGAATTGTATTTATATATTCAAAAACTATTATTTATACATTTTGTTAAATCTTTTTATCTCTAGAAAAGACCATTTAATTTGTCTTATTTAATTTATGATTTTTATTTTAAGAAATACATGTTTTTACAGCTGATTTAATTAAATTTACTTCCATATTTATTAAATCTTTAGCGGAAGTATTCAGCCCCACTCTTCCATCGCATAATTATAAGCATATAAATAAATATATAAACGATAAAATTCCTCGAAAAAAAAAGAGCAACCCACCAAAGGCAGACCCTCAAATAGATCTCACTCCATAACCTTGAGCTCTAACAAATAAATCCCATTAAGTACTCACAAAAAACTGTCACGCTTCGCCAAAAAACCATTGGAGCAAATAACAAAAACACAAAACAAGCTGAAAACAGAAATAAATAAATAAAGTGCAAAGGCATTTTCGTTTAATGATAGATTTCAACAGCTCAATTAACACATCGAAGTTGAGAGTTAAACAAAAAAGTGAAAAACCAGACAAAAAGGCCCCAAATTTCTTTGTCTTTCCGAGGCGTGGACAACTGCAATTATTTTTGTGTCACGTAATGTTAAATTATGTAAAAGAAATAGCGTACAAAGTTGGTAAATATAAAACCCAGACAGGTCCAAAATAAGCACTCGATACGTAAACAGCAATTTCTGATTTTATTTTTGCTTGCGTCATGCGACAATTGAGACCCCGCCGGACCCCTTTTTACCCCTTTCTACCTGAATATATATATATATAGGTGTATACACCTCTGGTCAGTAGCATAAACCAGTTGTCGGCGACCCAGTCTTTACAAAAAACTACTTTCATTTTCGCTCTCCGCCTTTTGGGCTCACGCTTCTCGGTATTCCCCGAATCTTTTTGAGTGGAACGCGTTGAGTGAATGGGAGATGAGAGAGAAAAAGCTAAAAGAAATAGTCATTGCGCATGCGCAACGCCACTTTCCATATATACAGACAGGCAAACGTGTCTGGCTTATCCGATTAGGCAGAAAGATCGTATCCAAATTGGCCGAAAGTGCGCAATATATAATTTGGCCTGGCCAACTTGCACTTTTTTGGTCAGCCCAGAAAGGTGCCCGAATCGTTGAATGCGAATGGAAATGGAAATTGAAATTGAGGAAATGAAAGCCCAGTTTTCCCTGCATGGAAAAAGGCGAGGTTGACGAACTCGCTGGGTTGAGAAAGTGCTTTCGAATAAAGTTAGATTACTAACTAACTAAGTAATATACTTTGATTTAAGAGGATTATCTCTATAGAGATGCATACATGTTTTGCTAAATATAAAAATGGCATTTCATTCGCATTAAATATGCTTACATATAATATAATATATAATCTTATATATAATATTAAATAAAATACATCTAATTTTTAGACTTCAGAGGATTATTTCTACATAGTTTTCTTAACAATTATACATTTTCATGAAGGCGTTACATTATTTGTTTAGTCGGATTTGTTTATTGACTAAATTATTAGGTCATTATTGACTTAGTTTTATAATTAATAAATGTTTAATACTTTGTCGTTTTTTAACCTATTTTAAATATATGAATGTCTAATTTAAATATTAGATTTTAAGAAACTTTTTTAAAATATGTTAGCTTATTAAAAGGGAACTTAAAACTAGTTTTCGAATATAAGGGAAGACTTTAAAAATAATTTCTATGAGTCGAACAACTTTTATAACTAGTAACGCACTAAAAATATCGATGTTACTAGGATTTTCTATATATAGTATATTTTAGGAGGTACTTTAATATTAATATTTCTTTATAACTAAATATATATATATTTAAATATAAATCATTAATAAATAAGTTTTCTTTCATTGAACTCTAGGATTAATTGTATTTATTTTATACTTAAAATTACTTGGAAAATATATATTTTTAAAAAAATGTATATATTTATATTCTTACTCTAATAATGTAATTTTTTCTTATTTTCCCAACCAAAGAATCTGATGCATTCCAAGGAGAAAAAGCGCCGTGTGCGGATCATCTTGAGCGTTGTGACCGCAATCGTTGCATTGGCGCTGCTGGGTACTGCCTTGTACTTCATCATCCGGACGGACGAAAAGGACAATGCCAGCGATTCGGATAACAACAACAACAATGCCATCGATCTGGAGGATGTGCTGAGTGGTCAGCTATATGCCAAGCGCTTTAATGGCAGCTGGAGCAATGGCGATAGTCTGATATACAAGCAGAATACGGTGAGTCGATCAATAAAATTATAAAATTCAATTAAATTTAATAATAAAATTTAAAAAATCAATAAATAAAAAAAAAGAATTAGAATTGCACAAACATAACATACACATAACCGCCGCTTGGGACATTCCTTCTTCTTTTCCCATGGCAAGCATATTTTTCCTAGTTCCAGATTTAAAGGTTAATTCTTTTCCTAATGCTCCGATACAAAATTCGCTGCCCAAGCATGTTTAAAAATTCAAGGACTAATACCTATACAAATATATTTTATTCACCTGAAAGAAAAAATATGGTTACAGCCATTAATTTATTAAATTTCCCTACCGCTACAGTCCATCATGGAGTTCGATGCCAAGACTGGAGCTCGAAGCACCTTGCTCGAGGGCGCTGCCCATTATGTTCTGTACGAGAAGTCCGCCGACGGGCAGTTCCTGCTGCTGGCGAAGAACTACAAGAAGAACTTCCGGTACAGCTTCCTGGCGGAGTACGACCTGTACAATCTGAACACGAAGACCTTCACACCGCTGACCATCGAGGGCCAGCAGCTCTACCTGAGCATGGTACAGTGGGCGCCCGTGGGCAACGCCCTGGTGATCAACTTCAATCGCAATCTGTACTACAAGGAGAGCGCCACCGCCACGGAGATCGTGATCACCAGCGACCACGATCTGTCCGGCGTACTCAACGGCATTCCCGACTGGGTGTACGAGGAGGAGGTGTTCAGCTCCAATGTGGCCACATGGTTTAATCCTTCGGGCACCCAGCTGGCCTTCATCAAGTTCGACGACTCGACCACGCATCAGATCAAGTTCCCCTACTACGGCGAGGCCGGGGACTTGCGCTACCAGTATCCTCTTCATCAGGCTATTGCCTATCCCAAGGCTGGATCCTCGAATCCGCGCGTGGAACTGGTAATGGTTGACCTGAAGAGAGCCGTTTCTGGCGGAGATTTCATCACTGTGATGCCCGTGCCGGCGGCCTTGAATACGGAGACGGACTACATTGTCACCGTGGTCAGTTGGGTGGACGATGCCAATGTCCTGTCCATCTGGATGAATCGCATTCAGAATGCCGCCTACGTGGTGACCTTCGATGGACTCAACAGGAGGGTGGTAAGGGATCGTAGCTCTTGCAAAGAAAACCTGGCTATATCCTTGTTTCCTTTGTCTCCCTCAGATCTACAGCACGGAATCAAAGACCGGCTGGGTGGCCCTTTATACCGCTCCCTTCCGGAACCGCAACGGCTCCCGTCTGGCCTTCGTCCTGCCGCACAACAACTACAAGCACCTGCAGCTCCTCAGCTCGTCGGTGGCCAGCGCTGAGCTACAGGTACTAGAACCCCTCACCGAGGGCAAGTACGTGGTGGACAGCATTCTGCACTGGGATGGCGCCACCGATGTCATCTTCTACATGGCCAACACGGAGGATCATCCGGAGCAGCTGCATCTGTACGCGATCCGAGCTCTGGCCAAGCAGAATCCCAATTGCCTCACTTGCAACCTGATCAAGTCCGGGGATGTGCAGCAGACCTACTTCTCGGCGACATTCAATGACAATAACCACATTGTGATCACCTCCCTGGGGCCCGGAATACCCACGACTCACATCTACGAGTGGAAATACGAAAATTGTACGTTTTATCTTACTTTTAATTGGAATTTTTCTAATAATAATTTATTATATCAGCTCAAGTTGTCCTCTCGCATGTCCTGGATTGGGAAACCAACGAGATCCTGCGTGCCAAACTCAAGGGCGTGGCCCTGCCTTCGCACAAGATCTTGACATTCAACATAGATGGTGGCTTCCAGGCAAAGGTTCTGCTCCAACTGCCGCCCAATCTGGATACCAGTGGCAATACCAAGTATCCCATGTTGGTGGATGTCTATGGCGGACCAGACTCCTCTTCCGTAAGTTAATAAGAATTGTCAAAAAAATAATTATTAAATTTAATTATTATAATTGTGTAGGTAAAAAACAACTGGATTCTGGACTGGGGCACATACTTGACCTCAAATCAGTCTGTGATCTATGCCAAGATCGATGGTCGTGGCTCCGGACTTCGTGGCGAAAATCTTTTACATGCCATCTACCTGCAGCTGGGAACCGTGGAGATCACCGATCAGATCAGGGTTACGCAGTAAGTATTTTTTTAAGGCTTGCGAATCTGTAGTTAATTTTTTAGTCCACATTTTAAATCATTTATTAAAGTCGTTTGGGGTATGTTTTTCTCCATCACGTCAGACTTAACATTTTTCTAAGAGACACTAATTAACTTTAAGTTCGAGTCTAATCGGGACCTCGCAATTTAAAAACGCCCCACTAGCTGAGCACAAATCTGAAAACTGTTTCCTCCATCACGACAGGTTTTTCTTTTATTTTTAAAGGATCTAACCAAAATTAAGTTCTAGTTTAGGTCAGTTTTCTGTATCACGTCAGGTTTTTTTTTTATTTTTAAAAACTCTAACAAAGATTAACTTAAAATCTTATAGGGGCTTGAAAATGAAAAAATGATCTACTTGTTGAAGACGAATCTGAAGTCCCACTTGCTCCCTTACGACAGGTTTAAAGATATTAAGAGAATGTAAATATCCTTAAGATAAATTTGAATCTGGGTTTGGCTATAAAAAAACTCTGCCCTTGTAGAACACGAATCTGAAGTCGGTTTTTCATCAAGTAAGGTTTTTTTTCTTATTTTTAGAGAATCTAATCAAGTTTAAGTTATAGTCTAATCGGAGTTTGAGGCTCTCCCCTTACTGATTATGTTCTTCCATCACGTCAGGTTTTTCTTATTTGTTAAAGTCAGTTTCTCCATCTCTTCAAATATTTTTTCTGAGAATATATCGAGGCTTAGGTTAAATATTAATCGGATTCGGGGATGAAAAAGTGTCTCCTTGCTGAGCACGAATCTGAATCTGTGTTTCTACACCACTTCATTTTTTGTATCTTATTCTTACATCATTCTTCTAAAGAATTATAAAGAATTTTCGATCCCCAATTAAAATCCTTCTTTCCACTTTCAGAAACCTTACTCAGATGTTCAACTATATTGATAAGGATCACGTTGGAATCTGGGGCTGGTCATATGGTGGCTATGCCGCTGCCATGGCTCTGGCCAATGATAACACCCAGGTGTTTAAGTGTGCCGCCTCCATAGCTCCAGTCACAGATTGGGCTTACTATGGTAAGCTAGCATTCTCCATTGAATTTTAACCAGAAATTTAATAAAAATATTTCCCATACAGACTCCATTTACACGGAACGCTACATGGGCCTGCCCAATACGAACGAGGTGGGCTACGCCAATTCCAGACTGAGCACACAGGCCCAGAAGCTGAGGGGCAAGAAGTATCTGCTGGTCCATGGCACCCTGGATGACAATGTGCACTATCAGCAGGCCATGATCTTGGCCAAGAATCTGGAGCGACACGATATTCTATTCAAGCAGATTGTGAGTTCGAATTAAATCTTTATAATATTTATTATTAATTATTATTATTTGCAGAGCTATGCCGATGAGGACCATGGCCTGTCCAATGTGCGCCCGCACTTGTATCATTCGTTGGATCGCTTCTTCGGCGAATGCTTCTCCAGCAGTCGCCTCATGAAAAGTGCCAAGTAGAGATCGGGGCAATAATAATAATAATATTAAATAGAAAGGCAACATTTTACAGCTGCAACTAGTAAAGGGAGAAAATTAAATACGAATTGGTACTTAAAAAGTAAATAGATCGCCAAATTAAACGAAAAACTTTAAACAAAAAACTAAATAATCAGACAATTTAAATTGACATTTAAAGTTGAAAATGCTTAAAGAATAAATCTAAACGAGAACTACATATAAACCAACATAAATGCAGGTCCAAAAGTGTTATATAAGATAAACTTGGAACAATAATCTTTTCAATTTGCATTTTAAAACAACATTTTAATAAATTATATAGAGAACAAATTAGTTGAGACAGCTGTGCAATTGAGGGGTATTCAACATTGTCTAGCTAGTGCCTGATTATATAAAGTGTATTGTAGATATATTGCAATTCAATTAAAAGGCTATATTATCCACACTTTTGCAAGCTTACTTCCAGCTCCCTATAGGTCAGAGAAATTTAATTTGTAACGAACCTTCCTGTACATTTAATAATAATGAAACGAAAAAACCTAAAGTAGTATGTAATATTTTTTTAGTTTGCTAAAAAAAAACCTGTAAATAATTAATAAAAACAAATAGTTGTTAAATGGCTTTTTGTAAATTAGAGAAGACAACAATTGTGTATAGGCAACAGTTAAAAAGGCAAACCAACAATAAATAAATAAATTAATAAACATTTTTCGTTTTTTGGGGGTAAGAAATAGATCTGTAAGATCTGTACTTTTTGTGAATCGATTCTTTCGATTCAATTTTGAAAAATATCAGTTTAAACGATTTAAAATCGATAAAAAAATAATTAATTTAAAAAAAAGGAATAAGGCATATATCAGCTTAAAAAAATTAAGAAGGAAACACCAAAATTAGAATTGTTGTAAAAAAAATATTCGTTAACTTACATTTGTCCAATCCCAATCGCCTTCTAGAGATAAAGATCGATGCATCGATTCCGTAAAAAAGGAATCGATTTTTTCGCTCATCCAAAAACATCGATTAAATAGATTTTTAAGTCGAATCCAGTAAGAAACCTTTCAGAAATATTAATAAAAATTCAATTTCCATGTTCACTTTCAGTACACAAAACCGGCTCGCTTTTATTGCCTTGGCCCCAAACATACTGGGTTTACATACTTGACATATATGTTTTCCTACAGACAGATATCTCCATCCTAAGGGCCCTTCTTCCGCTTCTCAACAGTTTTTTAAACAATCAGAATTCGAATAAGTTTTATGTGCGAAATATCTTTTTGTTTTTGTATTTTTTTGTTCTAATTTGAAGTCGAGATATATATTACAGTTTATTATTCGATTTTCGATCTGCAAACTGACAATAACTACTAGTAACTACTGTCAGTGATTGATTATTTTTAAATATATGTGCAGATATTTTCTCAACTAGAATTTTTGATATATATTATCGGTCGGTATATTTGTGTATAGTACAAAAATAATCTTTATTTAAACACTAATTAATTGAATTCGCCTTCAATATGTATTTGTAAATATTGTTAGATTAATATTTTCAATGGAAAATATGTTTGTTTGGAGAAAACTACATATGTACAAGTTGCTAATGTTTCAAATACAAATTGGGATTTATGTACAGTATTTAAGTTGGGTATTTCCCAAAATGTGTGCCTAAAACTAAAGATTCTAGATATCAGGGATGCCACAGAAATGGCTTCACCTATGAAAATTAATATTAAATGGCGCCCAAAAGGATGCCATAAAATATTTAGGGACCCAAAATCGATCAAAAATATTTTAGGGCATACTTTTAGGCGGGATTTAAATTGATTTCAAACTTAAAGCTATTTCAGCGGCATCCCTCTTAAAGGAAAATCTCTTTTAAAGGTTTGTTAAATTTTTTTTTTTTTAACTAAAACAATTTAAAGCCAAAATATTACAACATTTTGCACACACTTGGGTGTTCCCATAAATATGGCTATTTTAAGGGCTAAAACTTATCCTGCTAATGCTTAACTTTCGGATCGGATGTCTCTCTTACTGGAGATAAACCTCTTGGACAACGTCATGATGTTGCTGCTGCTGCTGTTGCTCCTCCTCCTGCAGCTGCAACTGATGGTGGTGCTGCTCCTCGATCGCTCCCCCATCATCGTCGTACTCGATCAACTGGTCATCCTCCGTCTGCTGCTGCTGCTGCTGGTGATGTTCTATGATTATGTGCTCCTGTTCCAGCTGATGGTGTTGTTGGTGGTACTCATGTTGCTGCTGCTGCTGCTGCTGCTGTTGGCTGTGATGATGATGATGTGGATGATGGGTAAAGACCAGTGGCGGCGGCGATGTAGACGTTGCTAGATGCTCATGTATCGCCGTCGTTGGCCCGCTCGAAGTCGATGCCGTGCTGGCTGTGGTCGTGCTCTGGTGATGATACGTGATGGCTGGTTGCTGGTTCCTTACAATATGACCGGCGGCTGTGACACTGGTCACGCTGGCGCGCTGATTTGTGCGCGTCAAGGTGACGGTCACCTCGGAGCCCAGTCCGGCAAACGAGACAGCTGGCGGGGAGGAAGAGGACGTGCCTCCTCCGACGCCGGATGATGATGATGCTGCTGCTGCTGCCGCTGAGGCTCTGGCCTGGAGAATCTTACGGGTGGTGGGCAATTGAGATGTGCTGTGTGTGGCAGCGGTGGCGGATCCGGATGTTGTTGCTCCCGATCCCGACTGCTGCTGCTGCTGCTGGGGCACATAGTTAATGAGCAGGACACGCTCGCCGCTGGTTGTCTGTGCCGCATGACCGCGCAGTATGCGTCGCTGGAGCGTGGTTGTGGCGCCTCCGGTACCGGTATTGGTAGCGTTTCCGTTACCAGTTCCCGTTCCCGTCGATGATGTTGATGGCGTGTTGCTTCTACTATTAACGCTGCTGCTGCTGCTCACGGTTGCCGCTGCCGAGGCACCGTTGTTGCTGCTACTGCTGCTGCTCGTGTTGCTGTGCTGCTGTTGCTGCTGTTGCTGCTGCTGTTGATGCCCGCTCCCGTTCCCGCCTCCTCCTCCAGGGCCGCTGGTCATATCGTTGGCTCATCATTACGTATTATTACCACCCTTCAAAATGAAAACCTTCTTTACCAAAATGTTCTTATTGTTGCCCTTTTAATTCGGGTTGTTGCAATGATTTTTGGGATGAAGTTTGAGATGCATCATGAATGTTAACACACATATGATTTTATTTTGATTTTTTATTAGCGTGGCAGCGAGAAAGAGAGAAGAAGACAAGATAAAACGATTTGTTAATGGTTAAGTTTTTGTGCCTTCAAAAAAATTGTGTACAAATGAGGTGAAACAATGGGTTTTGTGGTTGAGTTTTGTAAAGGTTTCAAAGAGATATCTTGAGTGCAGTTTAGTCACAAGTTGATCTTCGCGAGAGTCCGTCCAAAGTCTCGGTTTTAAAGGTTTTCATTCGTCAAACAATTTCAACAAACCAGAAACAATAAGAAAATATTTTACAAACGAATAAAAAAGCAAATATTATGCACATGCTGTTAAAATTGGTAAAAACTAAAGATTATAGATTTCAGGGTGCCCCAGAATTACCTATGAAAATTAATATTAAATGGCGCCCAAAAGTATGTCATGAAATATTTAAGGACCCAAAATCAATCAAAATATTTTAAAGCATACTTTCAGGAGGCATTTTAAATGATTTATAATCTCCAGCAAGTTCTGTGGCATCCCTGTTAAAAATATATATGAAATTCTTGAAGGAAAATCACTTTCAAAGATTTATACATCACTAATAACTTCATAAACAATAATATCAATAGATTAAAGCCCAATTCATACAAAGAAACTCTTAAAAAATGTAAAATTAAGCATACAAATTAAGCATATAAAATAATAAAACTTTCCATCACCAAAGCAAGCCTTAAACATAAAAATAAAATACCTTTGGGAATAAATTTTGGTGTAAACAATTTTCGGTTTATTATTCTTCCTTTTTTTCTTGTTTATTTTTTGTTTTAAATAAAATTATATTTTATTTAGGTATATTTAAAAAAGACTAATTATAACTGTGACATCATCCTCAGATATATGGAATGTATGCCTCATGCTTTCTAATTTACATAATTAAATCATAATTTCTACGAGAGGCAAATACTCCATTTATCTGAGAGCGAGCGCAGCGGGTTTTGGTTTCTTTAAAATTAAGAAAAATTTCCAACTATTAAAATTAAGATTAATTAAATTGGATTTAAAATGTACAGAAGAAGCGCTTAAATAGAAAAACAAATTAAAACCAAAGTCGGGAAAGAGTCCCACATGTTGACACACAGAAAGAACAGGGGTTGAGCGAGCTCTCTTATTTGATCAGTTCAACTCTCTTTGAGCTGCTTTTAAGTAAATCTTTGTCATCTTCTGGGACTTGTAAGCTAGTCTAGGGTGTATTTAACATATTTATATTGAACTAAACACTTGAAGGTGCCATCGCTCATGTCCAACCCAGCTGGCAAATGAGCAAGAGCGCCTTTGGCTGATCAGGAAGGATGCCTCTGGGGGCTTTGGGACATTGGATTGAAAAACTATACAAAACAGAGCCTGAAAATAACAGTTGAGTGTTTTTTACGTGGGATTTAAATCTTCGGTTGAATGTTCTTAGTTGAACTACACTTCTTTTAATAAAAAGTTATGAAGAGCTACTTTTATGGGCTATTTATGGGCAATTTCTTTTTCTTATATATTTAGCAGATTTTGGAGAAAGTTCATTCCCTGACACTTTGCCCAAATAGGATCCCTTACTGACACATTTTCTTTGGAACATCCCTAAACGGTCAACTCTTATTTGCGGGCTCTGATGCAAAACAAATATTTATAGTTATGTAAAAAGATATATATATGTGTATATAAGATATGCATGTGGATTCCAATAACCGTAGCGCACTTACAACATTAAACTCTAGCAACAAAACTAAAAATATGTATAGATAAGTTTGTAGGAGCAGGAAAATCAACATGTTAAGTCAATAAAATTGTACAACTAAAGGTCCATCGAGGGGATTGGAGGATTAAGTGGTCCCCTATACCCCAAGATGTTTTTTTTCTTTTTGTTTTCAACTTGAATTAATTGTAAGAATTAATTTAGAATTGGTCTACGCATTACTTAAAGCGTTTTGTTTGGCAAATCCAACAAATAATAATAATAGTTTTTAAAGAATAATAGTACATAATGGTTCTATCTACGTTCTTCCGTCCAATCAAAGCGTCTGTTGTGGTTGTTGTGTTTGCTGTTGCTGCTGCTGCTGCTGCTGCTGCTGCTGTTGCTGCTGTTGTTGCTGCTGTTGCTGTTGCTGGAAATCAGTTATATTCACCTGATTGATATTGCCTATGATCTGATGACCCTGCAGCGTCTGCACCTGGGCTATGGACAGCGGTGTTCCGCCGCTCTCGCTGCCATCGCCAGACTGCGCCACCAACTGTTGCTGCTGCTGACCGGCGGCGGCCTGCTGCTGAGCAGCCGCCGCTTGGGCACTCGTCGTGGCCGTGGTTATGTTGCCGGAGGAGTCAATGATTTGGTGATGCTGCAGCTGCTGTTGCTGGACCTGGACCTGCTGCACCTGCTGCTGCTGCTGCACTTGTCCGCCCGCCGAGCCACTCACTGCCATTGCCTGTTGTTGTTGCTGTTGCTGCTGCTGTTGTTGCTGTTGTTGTTGTTGCTGTTGTTGTTGCTGTTGTTGGGCATCGGGATCCTTCTTAACCTGCACACCCTGCAACGTGTGCAGGGACTGCACTGTCTGCACCTGGGGCACCCCACCGCTGGAGCTCAGGGCACCGCTACCACCCGATCCCGAGCCGCTGGATCCGTTGCCTGACTTCTTGCCACTGGGTACTGCAAGGAAGGAAGGATTGCTGGTGAGAAAAGGAGAGCCGCAGGAACTGGCCAAAAGTAGGCAAAGGGAATAGTATAGGAATAGAGTACAAAGAGAGTCCGAGAGGACGACACTACGGCGGCAACGTCGATGGCCCAACGACTAGAGAAACAAGGCGACCTTCTAGGAGACACTACAACAGGTGAGAGTATGTAAGGATGTGTGGAGGAGATGTAGGCATAAGAAAGTGTTGCAATAAAAACTACAGACAAAACAAGGGTTAACTAAATAAGACAAAGGAAAAGATGCAAATAAATTATTAAAAAGAAAAAAAAGATGCAGAGTAAACAGAAATTTTAAAAGTAAATTGTTAGATAAAGATTAAGTCAAAATCAACAAGAAGTTAGAAGAATAATTCCGAAATCGCATTGAAATTCGATCCAACTTTCGCCAGACTTGCTTGGAATCAAACGAGGCAACTCCTTCGTTGAAGAACTCATCGGACTTCCTCGAAGATATGTCAGTGGCAAGTTAGTAGCTTAGGAAATCAATCGACCAACAACAACAACAACAGTATTTTCTTGCAACTAAGAGAAACGATAGATAAGGATAACGAGAACAGCCAATTGCAATAAATTATAGTTCGTGCCACAGGCAGAGATTAATTTGGTTTGTTTTTCGGTTTGTTTTGTTATATAAAAAAATATATAATATTTTATTAATTAAACAATTTGTAATATAATTATTTAAAATAGAGAAACTTAAACTGATTGCGATCCTCGATTGTAAATTGTACAATTATTAATTTTTACAACAATTATTTGCGACACTAATTAGATTATTTAAGTAAATTATTAGTCGAGTATTTATTTACGTAGAGATATTATTTTCTGGGGGATTCTCTCTCTCCGTTCTCTTTCTATGCAAGAAAATACTGCATAAGAAAATTATATGTTATGGTTTTTATGTTGAAAACAAAGCACTCTATCTTAGAAAAGTTATTTATCTTTTTGCAAATTAAAAAAAACTTACGCAGCAATTAAGTATGTGGGAGAAATTATAAATGATACGGAGGGAAATGAACACAAATCATTCTCGGATCAGATCACGGGGAATTTTGTTTGTTATTTACAAATCGTTTCGGTGTGTGTGTGTGTGTTATGCGATGCGTGTGTGTGTGTGGTTGGTGTGTTGGAAATGTGAATGATGGTGTCGTTGTTGGTGCGTTGGAATGATCGAAGGCTCGGGCAGGCTGCTGCTGGGGCTGCTACTGCTACTGCTGTTGCTGCGGAAAGACGACTTGATCGCCCACAATGTGTATGACGTTCTGCATTCCCTGCTGCTGTTGCTGTGCCTGCTGCTGCTGCTGCCCAGCGCCGCCGCCGCCTTCGTGTTTGATGTACGCCTGGCCGCCGCCCGCTAACGTCGCCGTTGTCATGTGCTGCTGCTGATGCTGCTGTTGCTGTTGCAGTTGCTGCTGCTGTTGCTGGGGCAGGACTTGCTGTTGGAGTCCCTGCGCTGCATTCGCTGATATCACTCTCGTTGGCGTTGTACCAGACGATGCTCCGCCCGCTGATCCCGCTCCTCCTGCTCCTCCTCCTTCACTGCCCACTGTAGTGTCGCCCTCCTCCGCTGTGGTGTTGAGCTCCATACTGGAGTCTAAGGTGGTATCATTACCGGACTTACTTTTCTTTTCCTTTTTGACGCCCGGCTTGGCAAAGTGCCGCAGCTCAAGATGTCGTCGCAAGTTCCTAGATTGCCGAATGACGGCATAGCAAATGGGGCAAGTAGCTGGTTGTTCCGATTGTGATCGCGACCGTGGTTCTAGGGAGGGCAAACAAGATGGTAATTAATAAAGGAATAATCTATACAAAGTCTGCAAACTCACTTTCCGTTCCAGGGGGATGTTTAGTACGTTTTGCCTTGGGTGTGGATACGCTGGCATTGCCGGATGAGCTTGTGGTTCCCTGTGCCGTTGTTATCTCGCCCGTGGCCGCATTGGCTGACGTTACCGGTATCATATTGTTGGGGTCCATGGTCACAATTGTCTCCACCTTTTGTCCTTCGCTCTTAATGATCGGTGTGGAGCTCATTAGTTGGCCTTCGGCTCCATTTTCGCCCAGAACCTGTTGTACTGATCCCTGTGCCGAGCCGTGTGAAGAGGTCGGTGTGCCCATAATCGTATCCATTCCGTCAACTTTGCTGATTTTCGGTGCCGTAGCTGTAGATTGAATTAGGATAGAACCGATTGTAGATCACTTGAGCTCTTTTTTCTAATTTTAACCTCTTATTCTCTATTATTATACATTAATAAACTTACGTGACTTTTTGTTAACACGTGGCTTCCGCTTTCGTGCTGGGAGGAATGCCTGAATCACTGCCTGATCATGTTTAGCCGCGTCCGTTGTCACAATCGTCTGCTGTTGTCCTGCCGCGTTGGTCTGGGTCGTTGCCTGTAGGATCTGGCCCTGGTGATGGATATCCTCCACCACCTGGGCATGCACTGTCTGTTGTGGAGCTGTGGCAATCGTGGCAATCAGTTGGTCCTGGTCATGGTGTTGCGGTATCATATGCTGTAGTTGTATCGAGTGCGTGGTATAGTCATCCTTGGTCACTGTCTGCGGTGCCAGTCCCTGGATATTGAGGCACTGGGCGGCCTGCAGGAGCGACGGCAGCTGGGCATGGTCAACGCTCACCTCGCCGCGATAGACAAACTCCAGCAATGCCTCCAAATCGTTGGCATTCACGCCGGCCAACATCACAACTGGGTGCTTGCATGGTGTATTCTGGAATTAAGGTAAAGGGGAAATAAATATAATAATGCGTTTTTAATAAATAAATAAATACATCCCAAAATAGAAAAATATTCCAAATTATAATCTCAAAATAATTACGGTACATTTCCCTTTTGTTTTGATTCTAAGCAACCTAAGAGATTCATTCTTCCTCTTTCCCCATCCCACATGGCTTACATCTCAGTCCTAGAGAGTGATTCTTGTTTTGGTGGCTCTCAACATTTGGCGGAATGAGAAGCGGAGACAAAAATAAAAACAAAACTGCGGAGAGGCCCGTCGTTCGTCCCACCAAACCAAATAAAAACAAAAACAAACCAAGTCGGAGATGGAGACGGAGGCAGAGATGGGGAAATGGAAGCTCACCGCCGCCGCCACGCTCACAAATCTCCGCTCACGCACACAACCGTGGCAAGTAGCAGCGACCGGCTTTTACTTTCGCGCTCTGCACATTCTGCAGCAGGATTGGCGGAGATTTCGAGGAGGAGAGATGCTCAAAAAAGAAAACAGAGCACAGCTCAAGAAAGAAAGAGCACTCACACACATCTACCTCCGCGACGACTACTACCGCTCAGCCAGTTCTCCCGCTCCCGCTCCCAATCACACTCCCTCTCCCGCTCTGGACATTTAATTAGTAAGCGTTGCTCAGAGTTGAAGAACAACAAACCAGCCAACCACCCTCTTCTTCTTCCTCTTAATAAAGACCAATGCCAAACTCTTCAAATGTCATCTACCACTCCTCCCTTTAGCCTGCTCCTCTCACTGCGCTCTTTGAACTCTATCACTCACACTCCCTTCTGTTGTGTCGCTCATCGATTTTTCTGTGAGTTGCATTCTGAGTCTCGTGTGAGTGTTGTGTGGGGGAGATGGATTGGGGGTGGGGTCGGAGGAAGCGGAAGAAGGAGCGGGAGCAACAAAGAGCGACCGCCATGTGTTTTGCGTGCGTGTGTGAGTGTAACGAGATCAGTACATCTTGTACATTTCGGACTCTTGCAGAGTTCACAGCCGCATTTTTCTTTTCTGTTTTTGACATTTTCCCCACCGCCGACTACTCTGAGCGGCGTTTTTTAAAATTACGCTCTGTTTACTTTTTTCAGTGCCAGAGAGGAGAGGAGAGGAAAGGAGAGGAGCGGAAAGGAGAGGAGAGCTAGAGAAGAGAAGAGCCGCGTCGCCGGCGTCACATCAGGTGTTTTTATTTTGCTGGCCGCGCTCTGTTTTGGTCATCATTTCGATAAAAACCACGCAATGGGAATGGTCTATTTAACGTCCGATTCGGGTGGATATATGGCTTTGGGCGAATTTTTCACGCATCTATTAGAACCGTCAAAGTACAATTGCAAATCCAAATCGAAATGCTACCGAAAGCCAAAAGTAAAAAGTACAGTATCGCAAATGTGCAAGTAACAGAAAAAAATGAAAAAGTAGCAAGCTCTACTGAAAAGAATTCCCCTTTCTGATATGAAATGCTTTAAATTCAAATACAGGGTGGAATCGATAAAAGGAAAAAGTTCCCTTTGCGCAAACTTTTTTGGAAACTTTAAAAACATACAAGGTTTACCTTTGTCCTGTATCAACTTTAAAGCATAACGATTTTAAAAATATTATTCAGATTCTACCGAGTGGTAAAGAGCTCCTCGATATTGCTCCCCAGTGTTGGATATTTCCCCCATACTTAGCTCCAACTGTACAGTTCTGCCAGCCAAAAGAGGTCGCGCTCGTGTGCACCCAGAAGCAACAACAGCAAGAACGGAAAGCGAGGCAAAAGCTCCAACAAAGCAACAACAACGGTCTCCGTGCTGCTTTTATGGCGCTCTCGTTTGCGCTCGCTCTAACACATGCCAACTGAAAGTTGGGGCTGCGCAGCTTTTGCTTCTCACCCTCTCGTTCTCCCCAGCCACCCACCGCCACTAGCTTTGACTGAACCAACTGGTTCTCTCGCTCTCTCACTCTCCATCTGCGCTCTGCTGCTCTACCTCTCACTCTCTCTCGTTCTCCCTCTCGCCACTCTCTACTTTTGTGAAACTTTACAAGAACAAAAAAGGCAGTATTTTTGATAAGAGGTGGCAAGAAGAAGAAGGGGATGTGGTGCCAACTCATTCAGCTCAATTGACAGTGGAAAACTTGTACAGAAATCTCTAGACAACTTTTGGAGCGGAGCGTAAATCTCCGAGATATATGTATCCGAGTGTGTGTGTGTGCAAGTTTCTCTGCGCTCCACACATTAACCTATTTCTGCGATTGGATTTCTCTGTTTACAAACTGTACAGTGTACGTTTGAGGTTATGCACGGTAGCGCCACTCTCTTTTTTCACCTTTTTGCGCGATGCATTTCTTACACTCACCTTGAGCAAGTCCAGTAGGAAGGGGGAGGCGGCACAGAGGACTATCTTGTGGGCGGGAAAACTCCGCCCGCCGGCGGCCAGCGTGCAATCGACGAGGTCGCCATGGCAGCGCAACAATTGGATGGCCGACACGAGACTGGTGCCGTAATCGCCCCAGGTGAGCGAATACAGCGAGTTCATTGGCAGCGACATTAGGGCCGTCGCGTCCAAGTCCAACAATTGTTGTTCCTCTCCAGCGTTGCTAGCGTATTCGTTGCTATTTGTCTCCAACACGACGACGTTTCTATTACACGGGTCTAGGGATAAATTCTCTCCTCCAAGTCGGGATTTCGCAAAAATCCCGTCTGCTCCTCCTGCTGCTGCTTCTGATTTTGCTGCTGCTGCTTCTTCCTTCTTCGCGCGCTGCTTTCACGAAACTGAAATGGTGTGCAAAAGAGAACATGAGTTAGCTGGCTCGTACTCGTGTGCTCTCGCTCTCTCGCCTGCTCTCCCACTCTCTCCCCCTCTCGGTTGGGGCCAGAGCGAGACAACACTGCTGCTGCTGCTCACACCAATTTTGTTGTTGGGGGGGCAGCAGCTAAAAAACTTTTTGTTTCAAAATTTGTTGCTGGGAAAAATCACACAAAAATAGCGCGGCAACCGAAATACATTTAAAAACGCTAATGCAGACACACACAAACACAAAGCACGCACACAGTCACACACTCGGTCGCATATTTAAAACACATTGTACAGTCAAGCCATCAGACACGCATTTCGTTTTTTTTTTTTTTCTCCTTTTTAGCCCCGCACGCTCTGTTCTTGAATGTTTTATAATCTCGGCCCTCTTGGTAGCGCTTTTTATTTTGTTATTGTTTTCCCGCTCACGGAGCGCACTTTTTTTGTGTGATTTTGGTGTGTGAAATTATCTTCTCACCGGAGCGCAAAAGAAAATTTTACTGCTGTGGGTGATTTCCCTTCTCTTTCTCTTGGTGCTCCCTAGCTCGCTCGCTTGTTTCTCCTGCTGTCCGCTCGCCAACGTTGAAAAACTCGAACTGAGGCCCAGCCAGAGCTCTTGTGAGAAAATCGCTTCGATCGAATTACGCTGCTGCCTCTGCTTCTGCCAGCGCGGCGGGTTTTCGATTCGGTCTCTATACGGGGGAGAAAATATTTCTGGTCATGCGCTCAGTTTTACACACGCACGCGTGGTGGTGTGTTGCCGTGTCGGTGTGGTGGTTGGTTTGCTGGCAGGCCGTATTTGTGTATCTGTGAGAGAAGTGGGCTGGCAACGCTCTTTGAAGTACAGTTGTCAAAAGGCATTGCCAGATGGAGCGGATTTAAGTGAGACGTTGTTCGTGGAAGAAGAGTATTTTCGGGCAGGCAGAGGCAGAGGGAGAGGGAGAGGAGAGAAAGACAAGCAAGACGACGGTAGATAGTAAACAAAACTATAAAAGGTGGTAAATATTGAATAATGGAAATATTCTGGTCTGAAAACACGAGTCCAAAACACATGTGGCCATCGCAGCGCAGGGAACAGTACATCGTGCTTCTGGTTGAATGCGGCGATAAGAAAGGTCCATGGGGTCCGTAGGTCTAGGTTCCAAAACTATTTGGATTCGGGTGCAAAATACACGGAACTATTACCATTTTGTCCAAATACCAATTTTCAGTATCAAACCAAGGTATTATTCAAGTTTTTCAGGTCGACTAGTCACTGTCACTTGTCTAAAATTTATTTTCATAGAGGGGAAACTCAAAAGAAACGGGTCAAACTATTTAACTATCTATTAAGGTATAAAAAAAGGAGGAACTACTAAAATTCCGTCAACAATTTTTTGTCTGATTTAATATAAAGATTAGATCTATAGTTTCCTTGAGTAATATTATGTGCTAAATTTAGTGTTAAAGACAAAAACCAGAAAGATCTCGTGGTTCTGTTCAAAAATAACGATGGGATCCATCCTTAATGGAACTTGAAAATTATATAGTGAATTAAAATTTAAATACTTTAATTTGAGGGCAGAGTACAAGCTAAGAAGTTACCAAAATATTTTTACGAAAACGGGATCTGTCCACATAAGTCGTCCTGGGACTATTTTGAATGCTTCTAATCATCTTTATACAAAATTTTAAAGTATTCAATAAATTCAAGGAAGAGTTTTTTCCACCGAAAAATAGTCAAATGAGTCAAATAATTTTACAAAATTCGATGAAGTAGAAAAACCGGTTCAAATCGCAAACTCATTCGAATTTCAATCAAGTATTAGTAAATGTGCAAAATGGATTTACTGATGAAATAGATAAAGCCATAATCCCGCCATAAAGGGTTCTGGGAACCGAACAAAATAGAGGAATTTATCCAAACATGCGGATTGGAACTGCTCTTTCTCCGCTCTTCGGTTTTGATATCAACAGATCCTGTAAACAATAACAACAACTGGGAGAAAAGCCGGCTCGCTCTTGGGCCCACTACTCCCGCTCGACATGCTCTTTCTCCGCTACTCTCTCCTCGCCAATCCATCCAATCACCTGTTACTTTTGACACATCTCAGAGACAAGAGACTCTGACCCTATTCTCGCATTCTCATACGGCGTATGCAGATCAAGTCCCGCTTAAGAGCGGAGACCAGAGACTGCTCCGGAGGCCAGTGATAGGGGAGAGTGGATAGGAGTCCAGGAGAGGAGCGGAGAGGAGAGAGTTCTATCCAACGCTCAGAGAAGTGGTAAGGTAAAATAAGTGAGCGGCATGCATGCGAGTGGCCGAAAAAAACAACAACGCCAATTCAAGATTACAATTTTCTCTGTTTTGATGCTGGGACCATGAGAAATGCCGTTCGAAAGGCCCCCCTTTAAAGTTCCAATCAGCATTAAAGCAGTGAGCGCATTTCGCAGCTGGCAATGCCGGCCAGCGGAGCATGGCTGCCAGTGACGGAGAGGGAGAGCACGAGCATGAGGCGGAGGGTGGTGGAGCATGGGAAGGGTGGACAGGGAGGGCGACAGCGAAACGCAGCGGAATGAGCGCCAACCGAGCACAGTGGAATGGCACCTTAAAAGGAATATTAGGAAATAAAAAAAGTTTAAACTTTGAAACCCAAAGCTAAAACATAACACAATTAGTTGATTGACAATATCCCATAGAAACAAGATTTCAAACGGAAGAAAACTTTTCACAAAATGAAACCGATTTGCCCCACTGTGCAACCGTCCAACAGACTGAAATTCGAACGGCATGGCACGACTTTTGCCTGGCCTTCCCCGCCGCGCCTTATCGCAGTTGTTGCTTCTATTTAAAAAAAAAAAAGCAAAAACAACAACGAAAAAACTGAATATACTTGAAACGAACGCAAAACATGAAGAATTCAGCACAAATTTGTTGAAAACAAATACGCAAATGTGTGCTCAGTTTTGCCTATCTGTTTTCTAGTTTGCCCGCCTGTTCTGTGTGCGTGTGTGCGAGCCTTGGCTGCGGTTGCGGTGGGGCCATAAAATTATAACCTCATTTTGTATCACTAATTAATTGAACAAAACTCTATTATTACGCCTCGGAACTCAGCAGAATTGGCACTTTAAAACCAAACATTTCATGTTGGATGTCGTGGTCGTAATAAACCGATTTTAACATGGGTACTGGCCACCATTTCCAACTGTGAGTGGGAGAAATTGTTGTTGCTCTGCTCCGGCGGCTCTGCTCTGAGCGAGCCAGAGAAACGCGGAGAGGAGAGGCCGTCCAGAGAGGAGAGGAGAGATGTGGATAGGAGACGAGCGGCGGTGGGTGGTGCTAAGTGGCGCTGTGTCTCTGTTATTGTATCCAAGTTTCTAAAAAAAAAAAATTAAACCCAATTCAGCGCCAAAAACAAAAGTCATGCTCTTACTCTCTCTTCCTAATAAAAAAAAAAAAAACTATTTTAAACAATAAAATAATCATGGTTATATCACAAAATTAATAATAATTGAGTTTATGCAAACAAATCCCAAACTAAATCGGTTTTCCTTGGCTTTGAATAGGCGGTTACCCTTGGTTGACTCATAAATTGGGTATTTAATTAGTATTTCCTATGGATATTAAATAAAGTAATCAAACTGTTTAGAGTTGAGTCTACCGATTTAAATACTTTTCAACTTATGTCACACTGCAAATAATAGTCTATGGAGCTAGGGCCCTTGACTTAAAAGCAGATATCGTAGATACGGTGGACTCTCGTTATAAAAGCAAAAAATCTACTTTTCACATTTACTAAATATTTTTTCTTGTAATTAATCATAAGCGTTTATATTTAATATTTTGTCTGACATAATAATGCATGGCCTAATTTATGTTTGTAATTTAATGAAACCTTTAAAAACGATGTCTATTAATAAATTTTAAATCTATTCATAGAATAGCACCTCAAAACTGTTCCAAAAATACTATCAAATAAAGTCACCCACAACTGTATCTTGTCACAAAGTTTTAAAAAATTTTAAATACTTTTTGAGGATGAAAAACTCTTTCTAGTCCAAGAATGTGCTTTGGAAAATTCGTAATAATTATTTACTAACCATTGTTATATTCCTCACTTGCTAGGATTGCACCAGGACACCGTTTGGTAATGGATTTCCTTGCCATCTTCGCCATCATAAGCAAAGACGCAGCTTTTGTTGACAATTACAGACAAGCGCACCTTTGCCACCAGTTCCAGGGGTTTAATTACAGGTGTATCCTGGACAATTACAATGTGCGAGGCGTGATAGATGAGGGGATCCCCGGGATAGACCAGAAAGTCCGCTCCAAAAGCATCACCAGAGGTCACAAACTTGCCTCGCTTCCAAAGATCTTTGAAAATGCGGTATTTTAGGGAGTCTGTGTTCACCAGGGGTCCAGAGATCATTTCTGCAGCTGTGAGGGTAATTAAGAACGGGTTAATTGTATAATTTAGATATTTCGATTGATAATATTACAATGCTTTTGTAAATGTTCGCATGGCACCTCTACCAAGGCATTTTGGCGATCAAACTTGAAGTTATCCGACACTTCTTTTAGAACATCTTCAGCGGTTAAGGAAGCAGCTGAAAGTTAATAATAAATATGGAAAAAATTAGTAGTTAAACGCAATTAAAAAGTATATAGGGAAGCCACAGAAATCGTTGTGGGTTTTAAATCACTTAAATCGCTGCTCAAGAGTATGCTGCTTAATGTTTTCAATTCATTTTAAATGTATACCGATATCTGCGGCAGTTATTTCTATAAAAACAGTACCAATATTGATATTTTTGATATTATACAATACTCTTTAAATATTTTTTAGAAATATCGCTCTCTTCATCGACTTTATTTGGATAAAAGATATTTATTTTACCTCCTTCCTTGTTTCCTTGCTTTAACAACTTGTTGCGTTTCCCTGTCAGTATCTTATCCATATATCGCTCGGTTTCCCGCAGCTTTTCCTTTTTGAGACTTGTCTTTTGTGCCACCAAACGTGACTCAAAATCTTCCTTATATTCCTGCAGTTTTTCTGGTGTCGGAGGAGCCTTCAGGGCCTCAGATTTATCCACCAATTGGGCTATGTGCTCCTCCAACACTAGTTGCGTTTCGAATTTGGTCAGTTCCACAGGTAAAGCTACGAAATATAACGGAAATCAATAGGTAATTAGGGGTTTTCTAATTTTTTGAAGGACTACGTGTTCCTAGATATATTATTTCTATTGGAAACCCGCAAAACTCACTGGACTGATTGGGACTCCAGCCCTTGGTGTTCGCTGTGCCCACGGGAGCACCCATTATGCGGTGTTTGCTGCGCAGTTCCATGTAATCTGCAGGACAACAAGGTCTATTTAGTTGGTTTTCTTGATTATTTTTAGTGGTAACAAAGCTCACCATCTACGTTGAAAACGAAACCGGTGCCATTTAGTAGAGTTAAAATCATTTTTTCGCAAAATATCTTTTGTTGTTTTAAGGCAGCCGCTAGGGGAGTGGGACCAGAGATTTCTACCCAAAAATACCATTTCATTGAACAAAATATATTATTTAAATTACCGGCATATAGTTGGTAATTAAAGAAATCTAGAGACAGTTTTTGATGTAATTTTTTTTTTTAATTTAGTTCTTGTTTAATTGATTTTAACGAATAAAAGCATTTTTGTGTTTTGTTGGTCGATTTTGTTTAGCGATGGGATATTTAAAAAATATCGAAACCGAAGTTTAAAGTGCTGTTAACAGCCCCGCCCCTTCAGTTTGCGCAGAGCAAAGATATCTAAAATTTTTTCCAACAAAGTTAAAAACCTTTAAAAACATAAATTGTACAGGCACAAAAGATTCCATTTTGATCTCATCTCGTAAAAGGCTTACGTTTTTGATCACTTCACGTAATTCGATTACGTTCTTATTCATAGCAAAGTTTCACACCGTCTTTCATCAAAGCTAAAAACATCGATTGTTTCGATGGCGATAGTAGTAACATCGATGTTTTCGGCCAGCCTGTTGTTGTTTTTGCTCGGGGCGTTTAAACTATTTCCCCTCCCGTTGTTGTATATAAGAAATTAAACAATCGCGAGTGCTGCTGCAATAATTTACAACGCCTTTACATAACGCGCAAAGATGTAATACGCGAGTGGCTTGGCAAAAAGCGCGTGCGAAACGTATGGCGAAAAACCGAGGCATCAAACGGGGCGAAAACGGCAAAGAGGCGACCATCAACAACGGCGTACAAAATCCATAAATGGATAAATAACCGACGACTCTTCGTTCAATCTGTGTTCCTATTTAGTGCTTATTAATTTTGCAATTTTCGAGCTGCAATTAAGTGTGAGTAATAATACATGCAAGGGCTGGGCGCCTGTGTGCGTATTTGCCTGCCGCCCCCCCTTTCCCCCTTCCTATTTGCAGTGTTCGTGCGTGTGGGTGTGGGTGTGTGCGTGGGTGCGAACTTTTGGGTGTTGTTGTTTATTTACCTATTTAGCTTTTAGCTAAATTATTGTTTACTTTCGCCCCGCAATTGCTAAACGGAGTGTCAAGATTGAGATCCATGCCAACGGCATTGTTAGGGCTTGCACACATTGCCTGTAATCGATCGGTGATCTCGAATAACCGATACCGCGGATAACGGAAAGTTCGTGTTTTGGATGGAATAACGGGAATTTCAAAGTATACACTGAGATTAATTGGTTTGCAGTTATTTGTAACATTTCATGATAAGTTGTCTTATTTAATTATTTAATTATTTTCTTTTTTTTTAATTGTTTTTTTTTAAATAATGTTTGAAATTTATAATAATATGTAAATTGAAAATCTTAAGGTTTCATTGAAAATAATAAAGGTTTACCTTTACCCATACCTTATTATTAAAATAATAAATTGTTTAATGATATCTTTTTCGGCATTTATTCATCGAATGGTCTTTGTATCACTTTTTAAAGAATTTTTTTTTTTTTTTTTTTTTTTTAAATAGAAAAATTAATGTTAAATTAAATCGAAATACTATTTTTGGGCCTAAATAAATAAATATCAAAATAATAAAAGTAAAAACGTTTAGAAAAATTCAAATATTTAATGAATAAATTAATTTAAAAACCCGAATGTTCCTATTTAAGGTTTTATTTAATTTAAATACATAAAATCAAAGGGAAGAAAATTATTAGCAAGCATTTCTATAGTAATTTCTAAAGCTAACCACTCTGAGAAAGATCAACGGATGGATGCTGATGAGCCAGATTGGCTATCTTCCAAAACCGCGGACTTCTAAGATATTTTTAAGTAAAAAAAGTACAATTTTAGACCTAAATTGCTGTCTAGACCTTGAGACAGCTAGAAGCTATTTATAAATAAGACATTAAAAGCCATTAAAACCCTAGTTTTCCCAGCTAATTAATTTACATAATTCATTACTGACATTGGAGCTTAGAACGATCTCCTTTGGGAGTTTTAATGGGCTGCACTAATCATAGCTAAGGGAATCTCCCCAGACTAGCCACAAGCCCAACCCACAACCATATTTAATGTAGAAACACCCCGTGCTTTGGCAACGATTTCCATAAAACGAGCAGCAGTTAAACAGCGCTTCCTCCTCCATTTTTTGCAGAGTCCCACCGATCGAACGCAGACGGCGGCAGAGGAGGAGGAGAACAAAGGCTTCCTGGGGGCTCTTGGCCATGTAAGTCTCTAAGTCAACTACTGGCTGCCTGCCATCATCGTCGTCTTGAGTGCTCAGTATATAACAATTATTATTATTCCATCCCAATCCCAATCCCAAACCCAATCCCTGCCCACGGCCAGGTCATGTGGCGAGAACTGCGACAGCTGCTGCCACCACTACCACCACCGACCACCGACGACGTCGTTGTTAATCCGACTCGGGTAAGGCAAGGCGGGCTGTTAAACGGTGCGACCTTCGGGGCGAGCCCCGCCCATCCACACTCGAAAGAAAAGTACATTCCAAGGAACAATTGTATATTTTGCAACCAGAGCTCATTATAGCTTTAATTTCGTAAACATACGTTTACGAATTTATGGGCTGCTGCTTGCCGTTAATGTTTAGCGAAGTATTTACTTGGAAAAGCTTTTCTCTCGACCATTTCTGGCCGTGTAAAGACTATAAAAGTGACTTGCTTTTGTTGTTGCAGCGCCTGCATTAGTCATAGGAGGAATGAGGATGACAGCCGGCCCAAGGGAACAACGGCGCCAGCACAACAACGAACCACCAGAGACCGAACCAGAACCAGAACGAGAACCGAGAGCGGAAGCTAAGCAGTTAGCTTAATTAAATATAATAGCCAACAGCGAGGGACGACGCCTGGAAGAACCATGTTCAAGATTAGGCAACGCAACTGCATGCTAATAGTGACGGCCCTTGTACTGGCGCCCTGCATAGTGATCCTGATGGTGATGGGACCGGAGCTATCCACCGAACAGTCGCTGACCCAGCGCCTGGCCGAGTGCCATATGCGGCTGCAGTACCTGGAGTCCATGTACCGTGCCCGCCAGGAGGATGTGGCGTTGCTCTCCCAGTACCTGGGACAGCTCCAAAGCATCAACGGGAACGTGACGCCATCGCCGCCGCCTCCGCCGCTGCCTGTGATCAATCTGCTCGATGGCCTGAGCCCGGAGGCAAGGCAGCTGCTGAAGAATGCCTCTCACATCAGCCGGGGCGGCGGCGGCGGAGCCAATGGTTCGCTGATTCGTGGCCAGAACATACGCCTTCCCAATGCCTATCACTTTCTGCCGCATCTCCTGGACGATGCGGGCTCCCTGCGTCCGGCTTACCTGCAAAGCAAAGGCCGTTCGGATGTCAGCATCGTGCTGGGAGTGCCCACAGTGCGCAGGGAGAAGCAATCGTATCTCCTGGGCACTCTCCACAATCTCATCGAGAACATGAACGACGAGGAGCAGAACGAGACGCTGATCATTGTCTACATAGGGGAGACGGATCTGGAGGCTGTGCAGCTGATTGCCCGGCAAATCGAGGCCAGCTTCGAGCAGTACTTGGACAGCGGACTGATTGACATCATAGCGCCGGCGCCCAGCTACTACCCCAACTTCGAGCGCCTTCGCATCACGCTGAACGATCCCCTGGAGCGGGTCAAGTGGCGGAGCAAGCAGAACCTGGACTTTGCCTACCTGATGGCCTATGCCCACTCAAAGGGTACCTTCTACGTCCAGCTGGAGGACGACATACTGACCAAGCGCCAGTTTATCACCACAATGAAGAAATTCGCCCTGATCAAGAGCGCTCTCACGAAGCCCGATCAGCCGGCTTGGTTTGTCCTGGACTTTTGTCAGCTCGGCTTTATTGGGAAGATGTTCAAGAGCGCGGAGCTGCCCTACCTGATCACCTACTTCCAGATGTTCTACAACGACAAGCCCGTGGACTGGCTGCTCACCTACTTCATCGAGTCGAAGGTGTGTCGCACGGACAAGGACCAGAAGCACTGCAACCAGGAGAAGGCCAAGTACTGGCAGCACTTTCGCAAGTCTCTGTTCCAGCACATCGGCACCAGCTCCTCGCTGAAGGGCAAGGTCCAGAAGCTAAAAGATAAACAATTCGGCAGCAAGGTCCCTCAATACTATGCCCACACCCACAATCCGCCGGCGCTGGTCAAGTCCAACATTGCCCCGTACAAGAACTACATCTTGAAGCGTGCCTACCGGGGGGAATCCTACTTCTGGGGCCTGCTCCCCCAGCCCGGTGACCTCGTCCAGATCATATTCGAACGGCCGACGCAGCTGCGGCGCTATCTCTTCCGCAGCGGCAACTCGGAGCATCCTTCGGATAGGTTCTACAACACCACCGTGGAGCTACTGCCGGCGGACACGCTCAGCGAGAACTCGTCCGTTTGGAGCAACTTCAATACCACCACGGATGGCTATCTGGTGGTGGGTTCCTTCGACAGCTTGGGCGTTGCCGAGGGCCAGTTGGATGCCAAGATTGGTGCCATCAAGGAGCTGCGTCTGCACGTGCACAGCGACAGCGAGAACTGGGCCCTGCTCAGCGAGATCGAACTGCAGGAATGGGGTAGCGATCCCAAGTCGGAGGTGAATGCGGCGAAGCCTAGGTTTGTGGCGGGCAGCTGATTGCTGCATCGCCACCGGCAGCGGCAACGGCAGGAGGACGACGGGGAGGATTAGAAGGCGCTAGTAGCACCTTCCTTTCAGCTGATGTCTAAATCGAATTCAAAATCGAATCATCCACAATTTGTCTATATATCTGTCTAGGAATAAGGTCGATTTCGTTGACCGAGAATCGCTGTGGGAGCTGAAAGTATTCTTTGAGGGATTGCAGGTACTTCTCTTTGTTTTTTAATTTAATTAAATAATTGAATTATTTACATTTCGAATTTTCGGAAAGAAAAACAAGCCACAGGCTTGGTTATACAGCTGTTTCAAGACAAAGCTAATGCCTGTTATCAGTATACCATTGCCTATCGACCTCCCACTTGGGAATTCTAGCGCAAAGCAGTTTTCCTATGCTGACCGACATTTCATTTGGGAATTCCAGTGAAATATTTCTGGAAAATACAGTTGTTTCAAGGCAAGGCCAAAATAAAATCCTGTTATCGATATTCCTTTGCTGACCGAATTTTAGTGCAGTGTAGCGGCTCCTTGGTATAAACTTAGCCAAGATAAAAGCCTGTTATCAGTACCCCTTTTCTGACAGACCTTCTACTTGAGAATTCTAAAGCAATGCTGTATCCCCTTTGCTGATCGACTTACCACTTGGGGATTCTAGGGAAATGCAGGGTCTTCTACGTATAAATTTAGCCAAGATAAAAAACTGTTATCAGTATCCCTTTTTTCACCGATTTTGAACTTGAGAATTTTAGTGTAGTGCAGTCTCCCTTTGCTGACCGACCTACCACTTGGGAATTCTAGTTAAATGCTTCTTGGTGTGGACTGAGATATACAGCTATTTCAAGACAAAGCCACGATAAAAGCCCGTCATCAGTATCCCTTTTCTGTCAGACCTTCGACTTGATAATTCTAAAGTAATGCAGTATCTCTTTGCTGACCGACTTCCCACTTGGGAATTTTAGTGCAACGCAGAAGCTCTTTGGTGTATATTTCCTTCCCTTTCAAAGTTCTTATACCAAAATCTCCCAAAAGTTTCAGAATACTCTCCGCTCTCACTAGACTTCTCGATGTTTTTTGCAGTCACCCCGGAAAATCGATCTATAACCTATAATGTACTGTACACATCTGTATGTATATTTTTTGAATGATGCTTTTTACACCCAACTCGATTATATATCTAAATGTGTAAATAATCCCCCAGAAAACTCTCTATCTCTATCTCGCCTAAACTGTAAGTGATCCCAGGACTCTATGTTTGGCTGCAGACTAGAAATAATATTTAAAATTTCCCGAATAATTCAGGTTTCATTTGTTACTTTTTGTTAGTCAGCAGCCAGGCAAAGCTCTCATTGTATTCCTTGTGTGTCCTTCACTAGGCTATGCTTTCTCTATATTCCTTTGTTATTCGAATATTCTACCTTCTGCTTTAGTTTTTTAAGTGTTAACCTCTTTTTATATTGGCAGCCGAAAGAAAAACGCACATTCCAATGATTATTTTGTTTTCATTTTGCTGAATCTTCACAAAGAATCTCGTTTAAGTTTAGTCTATGTATTGGTTCAAGAATTCCTCTCTACTCTTTAATAATTTATGTTAACTTTAATCAGATCATCCAGTTATCACCGCCATAACCTACATAACATAAAATACGATAAAACCATAAATATGCAAATGGATTTTTAGCATTGTTGCTTTTTTACTGTGATTTGTTGTTAATAGTTTTTTGCCTAAAGAACAATGAATGAACTAAATGAATTACCTAAATTATATATAGTAATCAGCGAACGAAATTCCAAAAAGAACACTCTTTTTATATACAAAATTTAATAATAATAATAATTGGTTTAACTAATTGGAAATGCCAAATTTTTGATGATAGACTATGGAATAAAGCAAAAAGAAACTGAATAACGAACAATGATAAATGTTTAAAAACTTGGTTCCTGTTGAGTAACGAGAATTGTAATATATAGTGGCATAGCTTTGGTTTGTTCAGAGCATCCCCAGGTGCCTCTTAAGTAGCTATCGAAATATATAAATCCCCCCTAAGTTAATATGCCGCTATATAGACATAAAAGGTAGACTGCTTTCAATAATATTTACTATATATATATATATATTTTTATATATGTATCCCTGTGTTATATTATACAACACTCGCTCTCTCACTCTCCAGACTCACTCATTTTTGGCCAAAATTACGAACAATTATTAGCAAGCAACAATAATAGTTGATAGTTAACCAAAAAACTGAATTATACATTATACATTATAGCTGGCAATTCGATATAGGCTTCCCCTTACCAACCACAAACCAATCCAAGTTATTACAAATTATTTTTTACAATATTCGTAAGGAGAAAACTCAAACATCTTAATCGAAATCGAAATCAAACAACAAGAACAAACAACAAATATATGCGTGTAATGTGTGTGTGTGTATAAGCTTAATAAATAATTCAAAATATTCGAAATTCAAAGGTTATTTTATTTTTTAGGGAAGGAGACTTCCGACTTAACACAATAACTGATCCTCTCAGTTTAACGGCCATACATTTGCTTTGCAATATGCAAGCTATTTTAGCTGGCTTCGAAAATAGCGATCTCTCCACTCGCACAAAGTTGAAATCGTAAAAAGAACTCCTCATACTAATTAATAATTTATTAATTTATTTATCAAGCCACGTAAATACCTATATCTTAAAAAAACGAATTTAAACAGTGACTACACAAATTTGTTAGACCATAAAGTTAATGTATTGGGTTTTCTTTAGTAAAGTATAAAACATTGTAGCACAGTTTTGGAAAAATAACTATTTAAAATTCAAAAGATATTTTATTTTTAGGGAAGGAGACGCCCGACTAAACCCAATAGAAGAACTCGCTGATAACTGACATTTCTCTTCGGTTTAATCCTCTCAGTTTAACGGCCATACATTTGCTTTGCAATATGCAAGCTATTTTTTCAGCTGGCGACGAAAAAAGCGATCTCTCCACTCGCACAAAGTTGAAATCGTAAAAAGAACTCCTCATACTAATTAATAATTTATTAATTTATTTATCAAGCCACGTAAATACCTATATCTTAAAAAAACGAATTTAAACAGTGACTACACAAATTTGTTAGACCATAAAGTTAATGTATTGGGTTTTCTTTAGTAAAGTATAAAACATTGTAGCACAGTTTTGGAAAAATAACTATTTAAAATTCAAAAGATATTTTATTTTTAGGGAAGGAGACGCCCGACTAAACCCAATAGAAGAACTCGCTGATAACTGACATTTCTCTTCGGTTTAATCCTCTCAGTTTAACGGCCATACATTTGCTTTGCAATATGCAAGCTATTTTTTCAGCTGGCGACGAAAAAAGCGATCTCTCCACTCGCACAAAGTTGAAATCGTAAAAAGAACTCCTCATACTAATTAATAATTTATTAATTTATTTATCAAGCCACGTAAATACCTTTATCTTAAAAAACCGAATTTAAACAGTGACTACACAAATTTGTTAGACCATAAAGTTAATGTATTGGGTTTTTTTTAGTAAAGTATAAAACATTGTAGCACAGTTTTGGAAAAAGAACTATTTGAAATTCAAAAGGTATATTATTTTTAGGGAAGGAGACTCCCGAATAAACCCAATAGAACTAAAATCCAATTTAAACCGAAACAAGGCGATGAGGAGGCTCCAGTGGCGTTGACCCAGAAGAAACGGCGAAACCAGCTGATGGTATCTTCCGAGTGTTCCCTTATATAGTAAAACATATAGTTATAGGGCAAGGCATCAGCAGTTTCCTTCTCTTCTTCCTCGCCGAAGATGGTGTGACTCATAACGAAGCCGCAGAGCTCGTTCTCGGAGGAGTTTACAGCCAATCCAGGCAGCTTCTTGACCAGCTGCACGTCGAATTCGGGCAGATTCTTGGAAGTCTCCCTATTATTTCGTATGCGAAACTGATTCTTGCGGTACTGATCGCTGATCAGATGCCTCATCATCTTGGGAATCTGCGGCATGTAGATCCAAATGAAGGTTTCGCCCGGTTGCAGCTCGAGATTCTGTCGCAAAAGCGCGTTCCTGTGGGAGGCGACCAGGTTGAGGGGCTGCCGAAGATGCGCAAATCGCTGGCTTCCTACATTTCGATTGAACAACTTGTCCTTCTGTTTTTGTGTCTTCTCCGACAGCGACGACACCTCGCCCATGTGCTGGAACTGGGCCTGTCCCGCGCGGATTATGCGCGCCTCGAACTCCAGCTGGCAGTCCGGGTGCGATATGCTGTCCCAGCGGCAGCTCTGCAGGGTCACAAAGCTCTGGAGCAGCCAGTCGATGGGCTGATCGTTGCAGAACAGCTGGAGGTAGGTCACAAAGGACCGGAGCACCGAGCTGGGGAAGAGCTTGCCGATGAAGCCCAGGTCACTGAAGCTCATGACAATCCAGTCGAGCTGGTGGTCAAAGCGAAAGACCCCGTGCATCAGAGCCGTCTTCTGGATGTAGTCCAGGAAGCCCTCGTTGGGCATCACATCGTCCTCCAGCTGCAGGTAAAAGCTGCCCTTGGGTCGGGCATAGGACATCAGGTAGATGTAGTCCAAGTTCTGCTTCGTCCGCCAGCGAACCCGCTGCGGATCGTCGTGCAGCGTGATGTGAAGCTGCGAGAAGTTCGGGTAGTAGTGCAGGTGGGGAGCAATCACATCGATGAGGCCCGCCTCCAACTGCTCCTTGTGGCTAGCCAGCAAGTTCTTGACCAGAAACTTGCCGAACTGCGGGTTGGTCTCGCCCACATAGAGCACAATCAGGCAGAGGTCGCGCTCTCTTGGGGTCATTCGTCGGATCAACAGGTCAATGGTCTCCAGCACATAATTTCTGCGGGGCCGCAGCACAGTGGGCACTCCAATCACGAACTTGACGTCCTTACGACCTCCCTTAAACAGATATCGTGGCTTTATATGAGGATTCATCATGGACTGCTTCCAGGAGGTGGATTGAGTGCGGATCACGGGCTTGACGACAGTTGCTTTAACCTTTGGTCGGGTCAAGGTTTTTTCGATAAGTTTCGTTCGACGCGGCGCTACGGGTTCAATTTTAGATACATCCATGCCAAAGAATATCAGGGTCGCCAGCAAGTAAATTAGCACACAGCAGACCGCCAGGCAGGTCTTCCACCGAATGTTGATCACCTTCATTGTGGATATCACCAGATCGTTACGAAAATGTGTTTCCAGAGTGACAGAAATCACCAGGAGTGCTGGGAACCAGAAGAGCTCGTAAATAACTGACATTTCTCTTCGGTTTAATCCTCTCAGTTTAATGACCATACATTTGCTTTGCAATATGCAGGGTGATTTTTTGCTGGCAACAAAAATTGTGCTCTCTCCACTCTCGCAAAGCTGAAATCGTAATTAGAACTAATAATCATGCCACAAAAATAGCTATATCTTGAAGAAAAGAATTTAAAAAGTTACTAAACTCTTTTTTAGACCCAATTTAAATGTAATAAGTTGACTTTTGTAAAGTTTAAAACATTGTAGCACACTTTTGGAAAAATAACACCTCAAACTATAATTATTTATTATCAAGACCACAAAAATAGCTATATATTGGAAAAACAAAATTTTAAAGTAACTAAACAAATTTCTTTTGTAAAGTATAACACATTGTAGCACACTTTTGGACCGCATTTTAAGAGATTTCAGTCCCACATTGGTTTCTATAATCGTAGGCCCACAAAAAATATTTTTTATGCATTTTTTAAGTGTTATAAATGTTAAAAAACCACTCTTCAAACTATAATAATTCTTTAATCAAGCCAAAAAAGTAGCTAAATCTTAAAATAAAAGATCTTAAAAACTAAACAAATTGTTTTGACCCTAAAATGAATGTAATGGGTTTTCTTTAGTAAAGTATAACACATTGTAGCACACTCTTGGACCGCATTTTAAGAGAATTTAGTAAAGATAAGCCCACAAATTATATTTTATGCATTTTTATTAAGTGTTATAAATGTTTGACAATAATATCCAGTAGTGTTCATTGATATATATATAATATACTCGTACAGAGTGGTTTGAAACGCTTAACATCACGATTCGTTTAGCTTCGAAATACATTTCATATAACAGTTGATAGAGACAATATTACAATTACGATATAGATTACAAAATGATTTCGATATCCCTTCAAATACTTATATTTTTTACTTTTAATTGTTTGCAACAATGTCAGAGAGTTAAATAGTTGTATAAATACTCGTTTTGATTAAACGTATAAATCTTTAGTTATCTGCCACAAAAATTGGTTGTTTCAGTCAGTAGTCAGTTTTTATTTAAGCTTCCACAGGGCATCCAATTCGTTGAGCGGGTCCTTGGTCTCCTGCTGCTCCTTGGCGGTTACCTGGGGTGCCATCTTCATTTGATACGAGGTCATTATGCCGCCTTTAATAAGATAATTAGTTAAAAGTGTAATTAAGAGGGTAATTTACTTGATTCTTACGCTTGTTGAGCACATTATGGGCATTGCAGAGCACTATCTGCATGGACTGCTCTAGGATGGCCGAGTCTCTGAGTGAGTTCTGACGCTGCGCACATATGCGGGACCAGACATCCACCAAATCTGTTAGGAAGAAAGGCATATTTGTATTAATATTGGTTGTGCAGTTGATAAAAATATATAAAAACTTACTTAACAGCATGGGCTGCTTGGTCTGAGTGGCTATTTCGGCACACACGCCAATGGCCACCAGTTCGGAGCGCTCCGAGCCCGTCAGGCAATTCATGATGAGCGGGGAATGGGGAGCATTGGCTGCCTGACAACGCTGCCTATGGGTTTCTAGGGCATTCTGAGCCACGCCCAACAATTGAGCAGGGGAACTGTACAAAAACTTATTAGTTATTGATATTTAATTGATTAATTATCCTTATCTTTACCCCTTAGTCCATTGCTTGAGCTGCAGCAGGGATAAATCCAGCAGGGCATCGGCTCCATGCATGGACAACTTTAGCTGATACTCGGAACAGTGGCTGAGCTGCTGGATTTTCACACAGGTCACGCTGTAGTCATCGTAATGCGAGGTTTGATCTAGGCTTTGAGGCCAAAAGGGATCAAAGAGCTAAGGGGGAGAGGAGAGGTTTATTAAGGCTTTATTTTCAGACTCTAAACTCACCTCATTGGTGGTATGCAGGCAGACCACTGTGCGTGCCTTCTCCGACCAGATCATGGACCAGAAATCGTTGGTGGTATTCGCCTGCGGCGTCTGGGCAATGATAAAGTTTGGGCAGCCGGCACTCAAGTTCTAAATGGAAGTTTATTAATTTATTAATTAATTCGGAACCTCTTAAGCCCCTAACCCACCTTCATGTACGCCGCATTGATGTAGTCATCCGTCTGCTTGTCTAGCTTAACCCGGGCATGATCGTAGGGCAGACAGTCCAGGGAACGATTCTTCTCGGGAAACAGCTTTGCAATCGTAGTGGATCGCTTGCTGGCACTGGCTTCCTTGTCCAGTTTCTGCTGCAACTCGTGCCACTTGGCCCCCAGTTGGGTCTTGCCATTCAGCATCTTGACATGGAGATTCTCGAGAAGCTTCTCGTAGCTTTCCACCTCCTTTTGGAAATATTTGGTCGTCTTCTCGTCGGTGAAAGTTTCGGCTTGGAATGCAAAGTTGTTCGGATGGCCGCCATTGGCCGCCTTGGCTGGCTTCTCGCTGGCGGAATGTGTGAGGGAAACCGAGTCCCAATCAAAGTTCTCCAGCGAACTCAAGTCGGAGCAGTTGGAGAGGTTGTCCAGGCTTCCAGACCCAGGAGGAGCGGCTGCCACGGGTTCTGCGATTGGAGTGATCTCCTCTGCGACTGCTGCTGGTGGAGGAACCTCAGGGGTTGCGGGAGCAATGCTCTCCGCTGAGACATGACTGCCTGGGGCTGCCACCTGAGGCTGCAGCACGGGCTGCGGCACCATGGGCGGCGGCACAGCCACGGAGCAATCAATGTCCAGATCGCTTAGCAGATCCACATTGCTGCTGGAGGCCTTAGGGAGGAGTACCTCCGCCTTTGGCTTAGTTGCAGCTGTGGAGGAGGCGTAAGGTGGTCCACTGGTGGTCGTCTGGGTATTGGCAATGCTCTTCGCGCCGCTCTGCATGTAAATGGAACCCGCTGGAGGCGTGGGAGTGGGCTGCAGTTGTGGTTGTTGCGGCGTCTGCTGCTGGTAGCCATAGGGAGTTGTGTAGTAGTTGATCGACGACTCCGTTAGAGGATTTCCCTCCGCCGCAGTTGAGGAGTCCTGGGTTGGCAGGCTTGCCTTGGTGTGGGACACAATGGGGGACTGTAAATATATAAATGAATAAATACATAAATAATTAAATAAAAGCAGCCTTGAACTCACATCAAAACCAGTTGCTGGATTGGAACGGTTGGCAAGTTCCGAGTCTGTGGTTCCCACCGACTGCTGCTTGCCACTCTGACTGAACTGGTAGGTCTGGGATGCCTGGGATCCCTTCACCGAGCTGCTATCCTGCTGATAGCCACTGCTGTACTCGTAGTTTCCTGTCTGGGGATTGAAGCTGTAGCCGGGATGATTGGAGTAGCTGCTGTAGGTGGCTGAGGGAGGAGCGGGATGAGCTTGAGATGCAACGGGAGCTGCAGCTGGTATGGGAGCAGGAATGGGAGATGCTTCAGGAGCGGGTGCAGGCGATAAACCAACTTTGGGATACTCCAAAGATTGACCCGGATTCTGTGGCATTACAGGAGCCGGCGAAGGTTGCTGCGTTGCCTGGACAGCCTGCGAGGGATACAGCGATGGTTGTGATGGATAACCACCCGGTGGAGGCTGCGGATAACCCAGGGATTGTTGTGGTTGTAGTTGCGGTGTCTGGGACTGAGGGTAGCCTGTAGCCTGTGGTTGCTGCGGTGTCTGTGTATATCCAGTGGCCTGTGGCTGCTGCTGGGTCTGTGGATAACCTGTCGGCTGTGGCTGCTGAGGAGCCTGAGCTTGGGAATAGGCCGTAGGTTGCTGCTGAGGCGTTGGAGCTTGCGGGTATCCGGAGACCTGTTGCTGCGGCGTCTGTGTCTGAGGATAACCTGAAGGTTGCTGCGGTTGTTGCTGCGTCTGAGCTTGTGGATAACCCGAAGGTTGCTGCTGCTGCTGTTGCTGCGGCGTCTGGGACTGAGGATAGCCCGAAGGTTGCTGCTGTTGCTGCGTGTGGGACTGCGGATAGCCGGAATGCTGCTGCTGCTGTTGCTGCGGCGTCTGTGCCTGTGGATATCCCGTGGATTGTTGCTGCGGCGTCAGAGATTGGGGATAACCCGTGGATACCTGCTGCGAACCTTGCGAAGAAGGATAGCCCGAGACCTGGTTCTGCTGCTGATTGGCGACTTGGCCATATCCTCCAAGTGGCTGCTGCTGTTGAGCTCCCTGTCCCGCTGCATAGCCCGCTGACGCCGGTGGATAAGTCCCTTGCTGTTGATTCTGTGGATAACCCTGTCCTGGAAAGCCTGCTCCCGCCGTTCCCTGATAGGTATTGACCACAAACGGAGCCTGAAGGGAGGCGGGCAACTCGTTGGGATTGGAAACGGGATTGGAGTTCGCCGAGGTGGCCACATACAAGGGCTGCTGATAGTTAAATCCTCCCTGGGAAGCCCCGGAGCTGGCAGGAGCTGCATAAGCCAAGGGAGGCACAGCTCCACTCGGATAACCATAGCTGTACGTGCCCAAACCCGCCTGGTTGTGGTCCACTCCTGGCTGCAAACTCATCTGCGCCATGGCTCCGTGCAGTGTCTGGGAATTGGGCGATGCCTGGGCCTTGTAGGCCGGCGGAGCCACGTGCTGCTGCTGCTGATACATGGGATTCGTGTAGCCGGCGGCCGTGGGATCGAAGTACTGCTGCTGGGTCAGGCTGTACGGCGGCGGTGGCTCGTTGGGCGGTGCGGTGGCATAGGAACAGGCGGCCTGCGTGGGATTCTCTGAGCCCACCGGCACCGGACGCACTGTGGGCACGTAGACGGGATTCGAGGCATCCGCCAGGGCTGCCTTGGCCTTTAGATAGTCCCTCAACTTGGGCGTGCTGCTTACAGTGGCGGCGGGAGCTGCTTCCGGGATGGGTTTACTCACCGAGGGAGGGGTGACCGCCGCCGCCGCCTTCATTCGCTGCTGGCGCTCCTCGGACTGCACATCCCTGGCGGAGCGGAACCGGGTGAGCAGCTTCTGCACATTTCCCGCCAGCTTCTTGTAGAACTCCAAGCCCTTCGCCGACTTGGCCAGCAGATCCTCGTACACGTCAAAGGAGGCAGCCAGAGAGCTGTAGAAGTGCTCCCGCTTCTGCCGCACATCCTGGAGGGTTTTCAGCACCGGCGCCGCCTTGGCATAGTTCTCGGTGAGAGCTTGGAGTATGTTGGCCTGGGCCAGCATGTTCTGGTCCAGCAGCTGCGTCAGCTTGTCGTGCTTGGCTAGCTCGCTCGAAAAGAGAGCCTGGAGTCCCTCCTGGCCGCCATGGGCTATCACCTTGGCCGTTATGTCGTCCTCGTTGATGGCAATCCTTAGATCCGCGTGGAACTGAGCCCGCTGCGCCTTCATCTCGTTCACCTTGTTGACAATAAGCTTGACGTCCCTGAAGATCTCCGTGGTGTTCAGCTCGGAGCTCAGCTTGGGCATCAGCTGCTGGATCTCGGGCAGCGGCCTGGCCAGAATCTTCAGGTTATTCACGTGCAGGCTCATGGCCTTGCGCAGCGTATTGTTGGATTCCCCTGCTCGGGCGTGGGCCTCGCTGTATTTCTGGAATTCCCGCGTCAACTCGGTTATGTGGGCATTCGGGGTTCGCTGGACGCCACTGGCCGATTGGAACTCGCGCTCTGCCTTGGCCTCTGCCTCCAGCATGTGGGAAATCTCCCCCAGGTTGGTCTCCACATCGGCTGTAATCTCCGCAAGCTGGGACATTGCCTCCACAAGGTCACTGATCGCCGTCTTGTTGGCATTCAGCGAGGCACAGCGATCCACAATGCCCTGGGGCAGCTTGTTGGCCTGCTCCTCATTGATGTTCAGGTTGTCCAGGGTCAGGGAGCTCATGTAGGCCTCCAGCTGCGTGTCCTTCTCCTCCAGCAGGGCTCCGTACTTCCGCAAGATCTTGGCCTTCTCCTCGCTGTACAACGAACTGGCCTCGTGCGCCTTCATGGGCACCAGTCGGGCAAAGATGTCCGGCCCGGAGTGCTCCTCGTCAGTCACTTGAAAGCCAATGCCATTGACCAGATTGGCTCCTTGAACCGCGGCAATGGTGGAGAGTTCCGGCACTGCCTCGTGGTAAATGAACTCATTCTCGTTCTTGGCATTCTTACGTTTCGCCTCCACGACATCGGCGGTGAAGCTGAGGGATTCGTTGATCTCCCGCTGATCGGGCAGGCCCTTGGACTCCTTTCGGGCCTCCTCTAGTTTGTCCCAGGAGGCCTGAAATGTAGAGGTTATAAATTAATGAAAGAGGTTTATGACAAGTAAAAGAATAAACCAGTAAATAAATGACAAAAGGAACAAAAGGACAAATGAGCAACAAACCAATTAACAAAAGAACAAATGAACAAATGAACAAAAGAACAAATGTACATATAAACAAATGCACAAGTAAGCAAATGAACAAGTAAACCAATAAACAAAATGAACAAATAAACAAGTAAACAAATGAACAAAATAAATAAATTAACAAAATTAACAAAATGAACAAATAAGCAAATGAACAAGTGAAAAAAATGAACAAAATTAACAAATGAAGAAATGAACAAATAGATAAATGAACAAATGAACAAATAAACACATAAACAAATGAACAAAATAAACAAAATGAACAAAAGAACAAATGAACAAATAAACAAATGAACAAAATGAACAAGTAAACAAATGAACAAGTCAACAACTGAATAAAGTGATTAAGTGAGCCCTTGAACAAGTGAGCACAGGAAATCTTCGGTTTAAATTAGAAAAGATATACTATGAAACCTATTCACAGCTCTCCAGCTCACTGATTTCTTAAAGCTAAACCCACCTGATACAGCGTCACACGCTCTCCCATCTGGCGCTTCTCCTCGGCATGCTGTCCCTGGTACAAGTACAGGATGCAGTTCAAATAGTTAATCTTGAAGCGCACGTACTTCTTCCACAGCTTGTAGACAGAGCTATCGATGACCTGGGCCACGGGACCCTCATCTCCGCCGGTGAGCAGAGCTGCCAGAGCAGCGCCATAGTAGACCACAATCTGTGCCGTCACCTTGGCCACAATATGCGGCTTTCGGTTGTCAATTAGCGACTTCTCCAGTATGCATTCCTGGGCCTGAGCGAAGCACACCTGTTGCTGGAACACCAGCAGCTCCTGGGTCATGAAATCGCCGCCACTGTTGACATTAGCATAGCGCTCCCTCAGCTCTCCATAGGCCCAGGCAGCGGCCTGAAAGTGCGTGCAGGCCATCTTCATGCCATCCACATCGCCACGGGTCACCGATGCTCCCGATTGTGTGTGGGAGGCGGCGATGTTGAAGAGCACGGCGGCACGCTCGAAACGCAGATCGGTCACTTCGTGAACGGCACTGTGGTAGAGATCCTTCCACGTAAAGGTAAAAATGCCGCGATCCACCAGCTGGGGGAATCGGTTCTGGAGGGCATGCAGCTGGCAATAGTAGCGCTTCATCACCGGTGCTCCATCCTTGGTGGTGCGCATGGCCTGGTTACGCAGTGTCTCCAAGGCATGGACCTCCTTGGAGAAGGCTTCGGGATCCTCATGGTAGAACTCGGCGATGTACTGTGGAGTAAGGGAAGCGTTACTTAAAAGAGAAACAAGTAAGTAATAAAATAATGCAATAGAAAATTCTCAGGATTATAAATGATGAAATTAAGGCAATTCTATGCTTCCATCTCTGTTTCCTTTAAGAAGGAAATATCCCACAAATTTGAGGTTCCCAATAAGGTAAAAGAAGTACCCAAAATTCAGTTAATAAATAAGAAAAAGCCCGGTTACTCCCCCTTCATTGTTTGTTTATAACTTTTTGTTTAACAGCTGTCTGGGGGTCGCCAGTTAATCAGATGACGGCGGTGACTCAGCGCCACACAAAGCCAGCTAAAAGCCTGTAGAAAAGCGAAAATTGGAGGAGCCCCGAAGAATGCATTTGCAGACAGAGGAATCCCATTGGTAGGTGCCCCTAAAAACAACGCAATTTTCTCTGTTTTGACCGATAGTAGCACCTAAATAATACATATATGGGGCCACCTCTTTGTTTTGCTAACTCTCTCTTAATTTTCTTTGACTCCCCTTTACTGTCTCGTCTCTCTCTTCCCATTCTTTACCTTTTTCAGAGCCGCAAAGGAAGTGCCTTCGGGACTCGATTTTAGGGCGAACCACAACATATGCAAACGCGGTACCGCCTCCATTGTGTGTCTGCCCAGCTGCGGCTATTCTAAACGCACAATTTAAGCAATTTTCTTGCAATTTAATTAGTGGAAACAAAAAACAATTATTCGGCTACAAGTTAGAGGTGTTAAAACGTTGAGGGCGCACTATCGATAGCTATCGATGAGGGTTTGGGCGCTGACCGGCACTATCGGTTGCGTGCTGACTGCCTTGTTATCGATACTTATTCGATACACTAATCGAAATTGAAATTTGAACAAATTTTAAAGATTTTATAACTTCGATTTTTATTTAAAGTTGATTTTAAGAACATTAAGATTTAATAGTGTTTTATATGAAAAGTAAGTAGTCATTACTTTATTATTAATTAATTAATTAGTTTATAAATAATCTGTATAATATAATTTATATTGGCAAGGTTATTTTTTTAAACATTCTTTATATATTTTAAGTTTACTAAATTTACGGATTCTATGGACTCTATTACACTTATATCATAGGAAAGTGCTACGTTTGAATGGATAAACTTTGCCCAACAAAAATCCGGATCGCCATTTCTTCTTTTAATTTAAAAACAACAGTTTAAAATAAAATCGTTTGTTTTTCATTTATTTATTTAATATTTTATACATTATCAACTTAGGCCTAAACACAGATGGGATCTAGCGATGTATTACAGGTCATGTGAGGTGAGGTGAATATAATAACAAGAATGCAATTATTTGCTAATTGCCGCTTACAAAACTGACTGATGATACAATGGCAGCATTACGGCTAATTTAAGTTAAGGTACATATGTTGGTCGTACTTAATTCTAAATAGGCTAGTGGAAACGCTACTAGGCTTTGCCGCTTTGGAGATGTTTCGTTACAGTTCCTAAGATGAGACGGGGACGGGTCTCAATCAATTTCTATATACATATCGGTGCTGGGCGTGCTGCTGCTGCCGCTGAAACTCTGATCAACCTCAGGATCACTGAGGACACTAGCATCTGACTCGGTTTCCAGATCAAGGCGGGCGACGAACTGCGGCGCTATTAATTTACTGTCCTCCTCCACATTCGGTGTCTGGGCATCGATGAAGAAGTCTGTTGAGGATGGGAATAATAATAATAATTAGTTAAAGTTCCAAAACACGTAATTTCGGGTGAAATGAAATCGCAAAATTCGATGGGAGTTTACGGGGACTTTGAGGTCTTTGTGATTTACCAATTTCGGAGCATTTACCTGCCAATTACATTTTAAAATTTGGAGGCTAAGGTAGGTTATGGATTTTTTTATAAAGTGCTTTAAAAGGCTACGTCGTGAAGTTCAGGTGTCGTGGGCATAACTTGTACTGTAAGAAATGTTTCGGTGTTTGTGATTCAATGAAAATTATGATTTGTGCTTTTCGGAGAGAGAAAACAAAGCATTCTTTAAAGAACTACTAACCTGATTCGACGCCATTCCACTCACTCACCACGGTATTGTGGCTGTGCTGATGTGGATTGGGATGATCCTCGACGGACCCTTCGTATATTTGCAGATCCGTGGCCAGTTCGTCGTGCTCTGTCATATCGAAGATCTCGGTTACTTTCACCTTGTTCGTATTATTGTCGGTGTAATAATAGGCGTAGAGAGCATCGTTATGCGTGGTCATCTTGAGGACATGCTCAAAATTATCCACATCTTCCTCCAACGGTGTGGCTCCACTAAAAATTAAATAAATCATTAGCAACTTGAGTAAATTGAGTATTTATTTCCATTTTCAGCTTACCATTCATCCACAAGAATGGATACACGAGGTCCATAGAGGCGGTTAGAGTGCAGGAGTCCAGTGGCATCAAAGTGGGGCTGGTCATAGAGCTGCAAGAAAAATAATTTAAGTAATGAGGGAAACAGACTCTTAAAGATGTAAAGAAAGTACATAATTTATGACCAGAAAGGTGTTCGTTTTTCAGGTCATTGATTTAACTTTACATGACATTTAATTAAAGTTTTTAAATAGCTTTCTTTAGCATTTAATTAACTTACCGTAAATTTATTGAGCAGCCGTATGTGCATGGCATTATTCAATTGAAGAATAAAGTCCTCCACCATTATTCTGGCTTGTTTCGTCAGCTTTGGCGTCAGTGCGGATATTCTGCAAGGAAATAAACAAATAATTTAATAAATTTAAAGGATTTTTTAAAGCAATTTCGAAACCTACTTGGTAATGGTGGCCAGCAGGAAGTCCATGGGCACTGTTGCGGGCAGGGAAAGCAGCTTGATGCCGCGGTGTTTGAATATCCAGTTGGCCAAGCCCTTGTTGGCCTGTTCAATACAATCCTTAATCACATCCAGCACGGTTTGTGGCATATTTGAGCTTAAAGCGTCCTAAAAAAAATACCATAATTAATAAAATATTGCAAAAGATTCAAGGTATAAACCTCACCTTTCTATGCTTCTTGCACTCCCTGCACTCGGGATCAAACTCCTGGGGCTGAGCCACCGTTTCCGAGACCACGAACGTGGACTGAACCGCCACACAGCGACGGCAGTTGATGAGATTGTTGCGATGCAGAAATTGCAGGGCATCGTCGAAGCCCTGCTGGCAGAACTTGGACAGGAACTCCGGACGCGGCGGGAACAGGATGCGCACGAACCGATTGATGTTCTGTCGCGAGATCTCGATACTGGTGTTGGCCCAATTTAAGTGGAAGAGCTGCGAACTCTGGTCCCTCGGGCAAATATCACTTTCGCCGCAGAACGGGCTAACCGTAATGGTGTTCTCGTCCAGAATGGGCAGGTTGTCCGAGAAGGCGCCGTCCATGTAGCGAACACCACGGAATCGGGGTGGCAGAATCCCCGAGAAGCCCGGAATGAAGCAGGCACACAGCAGGGCCTGGAGTACCTCCTCCCGGGAATCGAACTCCGAGATGATCACATTCTTGCCGTCATGAACACGGGTCAGTGAGATGTGCAGGCGTCCATTCACCCGCTTGTGGGCATCGTCCGGCAGATGCTTCTGTAGGCCCTCCAGCAGACAGGTCTGGATATTAAAGGAGGGACTGAAGGGCCCGAGGGAGTAGCGACGGGCCTCGTTTACCACCCTAAAGAAGTCGGAGGTCATGCTGCCTGTAAAACACACACAAAAGAGAGATGGAAGAGCAGCAATTAGTAAAGATTAACTTTTTAACGATATCTGGAACTTGGAATTCCAGCTAAAAGGGTCACCATATCGTAGATTTAACTAATTAATTACACTTAATTTTAAGCCTTTTTCTATAGGAGAGCAATGTATCAAAGGTTTTTAAAGTGGCAAGTTGCCTCATCATCAAGAAAAGTTCTCGAATATTAATGAATAAAACTATATCAACTTGTAATATTATAACAATAAAATTGATTGATTAGGATCGACTGTGCTTATAACAACACCCTTGCTAATCAGCCTTATATAAAAATAATAATAATATTGATATTCATGGGTTCACATGGGCTATCTCCCAAAGCTCTTTCCCCGATTTGCCGCCTTGCTGATCTGTGTCTGATGATGCCCGCGGCTTTTGCGTCATTGTGTCAACCAAAGGGTCAAGTGTTGCTCTTGGCAGTGCTGTTTTTTCCCCACCCCAGTTATGGAGGGGAAATGACGTACAAGCCTTGGAGTGGTTTGGAAGTGTTTGTTTTGTTCTATTTGCTACTCGACCCCCAACACAGTTTATGGCGCTGATAAGGTACTATGGATCCCACCATATGGCATAACTAGAGCTTCGCAAGGGAACGTAAAAAATATAGTGCGATTCATAAGATTCCACATCGTACGATTTGAAGGTGAATGAAATGTGTAAGATATACTAAATAGTTTTATTCATTGAAATTCTTTTACAAATTATACGATTTAAGAATGAATTAATTTTTATCAATTTATGCCTAACCTCCGGTTAGTAGCTTAACCTTTGGTCAAATATTGTGACAGGTATTTACAGCTGCTTGATTTCGTACGGTTATAAAAACTTATCTAGAAACCTATCCACATGAAATGTATAAGATATACTAAATGTATTTACAAGCTCCTGTTAAGTGTTTAACCCTTGGTTAAGTGATTTGATAAGAATATGCAGTAGGAAGGTATTTATGGATATTCCCCTTCTATAGAATATAATTTTATTCAATGAAATTCTTTTATAAATTATACGATTCAAGAATGAATCAATTTATATCATTTTATGCCTAACCTGCGGTTAGTAGTTTTAACCTTTGGTCAAATATTGTGACAGGTATTTACAGCTGCTTGATTTTCCCCTTCTATCGAAAATAATTTTATTCAATGAAATTCTTGTACAAATTAAACGAATTAAGAATGAATAAATTGATATAATTTTATGCTTAACCTCCGGTAAGTAGTTTAACCTTTGGTCAAATGTTGTGACAGGTATTTACAGCTGCTTGATTTCGTACGGTTATAAAAACCTATCTATGAACCTATGCTCCCCAACTATAGACTCATAAAAAAAAGTAGTTTTACCATGCCGCATGTTGATAAGAAATCAACCTTCCAGCTGTGCCACACGCTAGCACTTTCCAAATATTTCGATTAGATGAGAGCGGAAAGGCCTAAAGCATTGATAGTGATAAGGTTAGAAGAATATAATGTTTATTAATTTTATTTCATTCCCAGAAATTGACGTAAAACGAAATCAGGCCATCAGACAAGACTGAAAACGCGGAATAGCTAGCGAAAGCTAAGGTTAGGACCTGTCTCAAGCCAAGGTATTATCGGAGAATAACGATAGTTAGAAAACAAGTGACATAACGCTCTCCCCCCCGGGGACCGCTTATCGGGCCAAACTATTTAAAGCTGGTATGACATTGAAACTACTACTTGTTGTTATTATTTCTGAGTGGAGTTTGGAACCACGACGAAGAACCCGTGGCGGAACTCGTGGGGGTCCCAATTCCCCCCGATTTCATATCAAATTTTGTTGTTTTCGCTATTCCGAGCGCTTTCATTTGTCAACAACAATTATTATAGCGAACTAGGGAGGAAAATGCAAATAAACAACGCTATCGCATTACGTGCTGCCTTCTCAAATTGTATTGTTTTCTTGATTTTCTTCGGTAAATAACAAAAGTGCATGTGCAAAGTGTACGTGAAAAGTGGGCTTGGCATTATTAGTGGGGCTAAGTCAATCGATTAAGCCTCTATTAACCTTGAATGCTACGTTTAAATAGAGGCAAATTCTCTATCTTTACATATTCGAGGAAATATTCAAAACCTAATAAAATATTGATCGTTAAACTAATTAAGTCTCCCTAAATGCTTGACCCCCACTGTTCGTAGATATGTACAGTTGTATGCCGTTTTACGCTACGTCAAACGTAACCGCAAGTCAAGTGCATCTAGCGCCCCAACTTGGAGGCCGGGAGCATAACGGCAAATCGAAACAGAAACGAACGAACGAACTTGTAAACAACAGAAAGAGGAAAACAACACCACACAACACATCTATATACAGACAACCGAGAGCTGCTGCACCAAAAATACAATATCTTTTGGGGGCTCGACTTGAATGGATAAATAAACAAGTTCCCAAGGCGCTATGTGCAGTTGTTGCTTTCAGCGGAAAAAGGAAAGGCAACAAACTTTCAACAAGAGGTAGCCAGAGAGATAACGAGAGGGAGAGCGACACACGCACACACCCCCCAATTCCGTGGCCTGACCCCCAAAAACTCATGTGGCTCTCTCTCTCTCTCATTCCGCCCTTTTTGTGCTCTTCCTGCTCTTTTCGGGCCCTCGCTCGCCCACAAAAAGGCCTCATCACGTGATATTGTGGTTGTATTCAACGAGCACAAAAACAAGAATTCTTAAATTTTCTGCTTCTTCCGCTTGCGCATAGTTTACGAAACATACAAACATACATACATACATATGTACGCACATATGTTTACAGTGGGCACTGTAATTTTGTTTACACAGTCGCTCTGTTTACTCTGTGACTTGTAAGACTTCTTTGTTTTGAATTTCCTAAAATAGGATCTGTCAATTATAGAAGCCTTTTGGTAACGAAGAAAACTAATTGGGCTTCTGAAGGGTTTGGAAACCAATTTCTTTGGAGGAGAGAACCGTGAAAGAGTTATTGTTTATTTTTAAAAATCCTCTTTAAGTGGACTTTGAACGTTACCAAATCTATTTTTTCTCAATTCTATATGCAAAGTTCTATTTTGAACACATACTGATAACCATTTTTATTTTGTATTTTTAATTATAAATATTTGAAAATAATCTAAATCTATTTATCTTCTTTATTGATCTAAAACGTTACCAAAACAATTCCCCTAATATTATAATTATAACCTAACTTGTTTCTGCTCATGATGATTTTTGAAAACGCTTTAATTATAATTATCTAAACATTTATATGGTTTTTAATTAAATATTTCACCAGGTGGTCATAATACTATTTGCCCAAACTGTAGAACTTTTCTGTGTGCGCTTTATATAGGTCACATTGCAATGCCGTGAATTCTCGGCACATGGGAATATCGGGAAGCGTTCGGAAATGTTGCTTTCATTTCTTCTGTTTATGTTTTTCGTATTTCGTTTTACTCAGGGTGGTTTTTGGGCGGACTAAAGGGAGAAAGGAGAAAGGTAGGCTGGAATTTTGACCTCATGCAGCTGCCCTTCAGCTGCTAGTTTCGATTCGATGCCATTGGATAGGGAAAATATTTAATGGCAGCAGAGAGGCACGAACTCTATAGAAAGTTAAGGAAGATTCTAGATTTTTGGAATAGTAGGAATACATCAATTCAGAATTAGCAGTAGCAAAAGTTATATTTCATATCTTTTAAAAACCAAGTCCTTAAACAGCTAAACTTCGTACCTACTGAAGGTAATGCTCTCAAACTTTATAACTTGATGCATAATACTATATATAATACTATATCCTAGAGCTTTTAACGGAATAAACGGACTAGCAAGGTTACTTTTAGCTTTAGCCTCGAATCAAGCCTTATGTCCCATTGGCTTCCATTCGAAACTCGGCTTGTGGCCACCAAGTGTCAGCGTGGATTAGTTTTGTGTGCCGCAGGAACTGTGTCAATCAACAATCACGATGATGCTTCAATGATGATGAACAGCCCCATTTGAAAGATACGCCACATATACCGAGTATAGAGGACCCCGCAGAGCTGATAACATGCAAGTCTATGTACAGGGTGTAAGGCCCAGCTGCGCATGCAGATATAGTATTTGCTTTGTGCTCTAATCGTCTGAAACTAGGAAACTAAGCCCAATGCAAAATACGTCAATCGAATGCACAATATATGAAGTACTACGGCCAGGCCATACTGATAGATAGATAGCAATCGATTTGAATCAAACAAAGAGCTCCTCGATGTGCGACTCGGATCGCTTAACTGCACTTGACTCATATTTTGTTTTGTATTGCCAGCTGCAACGAAATCGAACCACCGCCATTCAGAAATATATATACTACGTAAGCGAATATCTGATACACCCTCAACTTGGACTTTAAGCGACGGAAATCGGCCACAAAAAGCATGACTCCCCCGTGATAACGACGCAGCCAATAAAGGTAAATCAAACCGATAAGCATTGAATATACATATATACATTATTATAAGAGGTGCTCGCCATGCGAACAATGAATTGCAGTTGAGATTTCTAAAAATTTCCTGATAGCCAGCGGCGGCGGAGGGAACTGAAGGTCGGCCATTGGCTTTTCCACTAAATATAAATACAGCACCGACTACACATTTTTATTTACGGATTTGCATTTTAGAAATGTAGAAATTTAGCTTATTTCGGCGGCCTTTGAACTCTACTAAACACAGGGAGAATCCATCAAAACAGGGCAGTTTCCATCGATTCCAACTGATAAAGCACCTTGTTTATAGCCCAGGATGAGGTTTTCCAACGTGATTTCAAATAAAAACCCGATGATCTAAGAGGGGGCCATAAAGGCTTTGCGGAGAAAGAAAGGGAGGACTTGGAATCTTGTAGTTTTATAGTTTCAAGTGCCGTCATACGATACGATGACGGGTTCGCGTGGCGGTCCTCCCTAATCACCGACTAAAGTGCCATTTCTGCTCGTGTTCAAGTGGTTCGAGTACCAACAACAAAGAGGAAGTGCAAAGAATCAGCTGATAAATAGAGGACCATAAAAGATCGTCATGAATGAATAGGCCTATGAAAAAACTAGAGCCAGAAGAGGTGTTTTTCCCACACCATATCTAAATAACCCCTTTTGATTGAAGTTGGGGATTACGTGGACAAAAGAAATGTATAACAATAGTAGGTTTATAACGGACAGCCTCAACAATAATAGAAATATAAGAGGTTCTTATTTTGCATCTATACAAAATAGATTAAGTGCAACTCATTTTAAATTAATATATATTTGTTAGCTGCAATTTCTCTCATGTAAGATACCTGTCACTGTTGGCTAACACGAAAAACAAGTAACAACTTTCACAAATCTAATCTGCCAGCGAAACTAAACGTCTTTTGTCGGTGTAACGCTACTGTACCTGATGGTGCACTTAGGACCCGAAACCCCCGTGGCAAGGTTTAACGACTTTTAAAGTCCACATTAGACACGCTCCGGGGCTGAGTAATCATTAAATGGGCCTAGATCAGAATGCAACCGACCAAATTTAATTGCGGCAATTAAAGTGGCAACTGAAATTACACAGGCCTGCCAGCGAAAAGTCTGGTTGTGCAGGTAAACCACCTGGCCGGGCTAACGAACTTTCTCGTAAATGGTTGAGTGTACAAGAGCAGGTAGGCAAAAGATGCTAACACACAAAAGCGAAAAGGTCGGAGATGCAAAAAGGAATAATCCAGAGCGGACGGGAAGTTCCTAGTTCAGTTTTGAGCAAGATTAATTAATTTTACATTGAGTCTTTCCATTAATTGATGATGTCATGCCTTGAAAAAAGTTTCGACTAGTTTGCAGCGTGAATAAGAAACATTTAGGATTGCTTTCCCTTTAATTCAAGAAGTAAATTCCTCTTTAATTGGATTTTTCTTAGATTTCCACCATTTGAATGCTGATTTTTTGCCGTGTTGCAACTTCAATGAAGGCAGAGTCAGTGGAAATTGAGCATGTTAAGCCCCGGGGGTGATGATCATCCCATTGGCACAGGCACAACAAAATCGCTCGATTATTTTAACGATCGAACGCTGCTGTTTCTGACTCTGATTCTGCTTCTGCTGCTACAGCTGCTGACGTTATTCCAGATTATAGCTCTTGATTACCCTCCTGGTCAAACGATAAGCCCTGCCGATCTGCATACTACTGCACACAGTAGCCATGAGTAATCCAGCTGACATTTGTTTTTCTCCCTCGCTAGTTTTGTGTTCCCCCCAGAGTTTGATTGACATGTTTATACCCACGATACAAACGAAGCGTTTCACAGAAAGATCGAAACGAAAACAAGAACTGGTGTTACACAGGCCTATATATATTTTATAGTTGTTATATATAGCCCCGATTCCACAATAGCAAGGCAGCACAGCTTTTGCCTCGCATTCCGCGGCGACTTTCGATGAACGCGCCTCCTAAGCACAACAAATACATAAATAGGCACTCGACCTTCAGCTCTTGATCAAAATATGCTTATATAGGTACAGTTGGGGCCAAGGTGCTAGTATTTTTCTATACAAAATTAAAGATTTGGAATATCATGGTGACTAACATGACAAAATATGTGTTATCAATAATTTGTATTTAAAACGATTATAAAACTCTTTTTTTTTTTTTTTTTTTTTTTTTTGAAAATGTAGATAAGATATTATGCAATTCTTACTTTTTCAATTTTAGTTTATAATTCCTGATTATGTTTCTAGACCGTTACATATTTTCTCTTCCTCCGCTGTACTTTGTGTAAGCGTGTCGTGTGTGTGTTTGTATTTTTGGGTTGCCGCTTTACAAAAGTGCGTTGTTCCGCTGCCCGCGGTACTCGGCCTATGAAACTTGTTTTTCTGTTCTCGTTAGGTTTATCAACTGCGACGCAGTTTTCCCCCAAACAGACGAGCCCCCACGAAAATTGGACAAACCCACAAACAAGCACACACACTCTCACAAACACTAGCACACAATTATTAAGAAAGAGACCCCCATTGACTTCCTAGCGACCTACAAACGCAAAACAAGCTTATCAATTCAATGCAATGCGTTTTATATTGAGCCTCGCAGCATCTCGCTCCGTCTCTCTTTCGCCCACTAACAAAGTCACTGAACTGTCCAGTGGTTGTTTTTGCAGTCAGCTGTTTCACATTCAAACGTACGTATGTATGTTTGTGTTTTCGAGAAAGGGGGAGAGAAGTGGCGAAAATAGCAGAGAAAGATGCAAAAATTATTTTTGAGGGGGATGTTACTATTTTTCTCAGGGGGATTTTAGAAATTAAATATACATTAAAATTACTAGAAACGGTCAACAAATATATCAACAATATGTATTTACTTATTAAACTAATATTAAGAAGTTTAATTTAATATAGCCGTTCTTTTTGAAATGTAATTTTACAGATTTTTTCCGGGGAGAGTTCAAAGCTCCCAAAACCCCCTTTAGCTTCGCCACTGTTCTCACGGGGGAAAAGACTCACCCAATGGCAAATCGCAGAGGAGACAGCAGGCGGCCAAGGAACCCGCCGATGCGCCTCCAATCTTCTCCAGCAACAGATGCGGTGCATATTTCTTGAAGCAGACGGCCACTCCGACGTGGTAAATGCCCAGAAATCCGCAGCCAGCGAATGATAGATTCATGCTTTGGATTCTATGTAGATTCTATAAATTGTTCGATGACTGTTGTTTGCTCGCGTCACTGGTTATTCCTCTTATTTCTCTTTTCCGGCAGCCTCTCGCACTTTCCGCAGATTTCTTTCAGGGAATTTATATGGCGGCTCTTTCGATTTAGAAATATATTTGAGCGTGGAAAATGGATTTCGTTTTGACGTTCTAACACTTTTCGTTAATTTGGCAAATTCTCTTCGCGCACTTGGTACGTTTTTACGTTGTTGCTTTGCTCGCGAACCGTTATTTATGTGCGCTCGCGGCGGCCCTTTTATAGCTTGCTGGTGGCTAGAGATGGGAGTATGTCGATTTTGAAGTGGACTTATCGATACTATCTATCGATATATTGTTCCATGCATTTTTCTTATTTTTAAATAAAAATAGATTTTAACAAAATGTTTATAAAGAAAACGTATTAATTCCGTTGAGAAGTGTTATATTAAAATAACTAAAATGCATCAAGGTTTTTTGCAGCACGTCTTAAGAGCTTCGTTCCCACGCCTTAGGGACTTCATTCCCATTCATGATATGCAATTTAACATAAATCATTTTTCTAAGACAGAACTATAACCAAATGTTTCACTTCAATATTCGAGGGAGAACGGTCATGATAACTTGGGCTTTTGTAAAAATTTCGAAAGCTTTTAGTAGGTTGAACAACTTTCTATAAATATACCTTTTAAATTACTCGATAAGTTACTCGAAAGTTCCAAATTTTGCATCAAAGAAACTCAAATGGCCCACTGTGACCCGATGTTTTGCCAGCACTAACGATTTTCCCAATTCGACTTTGTTTTCAATTCAGATTAGCAAACTCTGCTTACTAATGTTTAATATTTAAAAATAGTAAATAAATTGTTAACTGCCTCACTTAATTCCTTTCGAATATTCAAAATTAATCTGTGTATTTCGCTTTTATTTGTCCGGAAAACTTCAACTCCTCATTTCGAAACCGATAGCGGCCGGCACCGTCTGGAACTCTGCCAGCCGATATTTCCCAGCGCTGCCTTGGCCATCACTAGCGGGTACACATCTAATACATTTCCCATCGCTAGAAGTATTCGGTTTGCAAAAAAATAAGTTTATATGAAAAAATGGAATTAGCGAAGAAACTACGGGAGAGCGGCTGGTAAGTTGTGCATAAAACAATAGCCGGGGCAGTGGACTAACCGTTATTGCAGGCACCTGACAGAGGAGGGTCTCAAGACACTGACAGCCGCCATTGGCAGCGAGGATTCCAAGAAAATCATCGCCGAGCTATTGAATGTATGTATGAGAACAAGAAGGCGAGCCGGCGTCATCACTTACTTATTTCCGCGATTTTAGAGGGACATTCGCGACATAGGCGGTGGAGCGCTGCCCGCGAAGCGTGACGATGCCACCCTTCCAGGGAAGTTTGTGCTGCAGGTGCAGAGGGTTCGGAACATAGCCGCTCCCAAGGCGAACGAGGAATCGAAGGCGGCGCCGCGTCTTCTGCAGCTGGACCTCAGCGACGGCCAGAACTCTATCCAGGCCCTGGAGCTGGAGCCGGTGCCGCAGCTGAATCTCAATGTAGCGCCCGGCAGTAAGATCTACTTCAAGGCCGAAAAACTGCAGCTGATGCAGGGATTCCTGCTGCTGCGTGCCCCTGAGCTGCAGATCCTTGGCGGTCGTGTGGATGCGCTGTACGAGAAGTGGGATCTGGCCAGAACCATGCTTAAGTATGCCCGCAGTGGCCGCCCTTTGAGTGGGACCACAATGCCACCGCCTTGGGTGGCATTTGGACGGAAAATTGACACCACCGCGGAGCGCGAGAGAAACTTCAAAAGTCTGGGATCGTCGGGCGATAAGGATAGGCCGGTGAAGGAGAACGACGAGTTCAATGCCATGCGCAACGAGGCCATTGCCGTGGCCACGAAAGCGGGCGGCAAGAAGGTCTTCGGTGGCGGTGGCCAAAATATCGTTGATCACAACATCAAGAAAATCTTGGACAAGGGCTTCAGCGAGGAGGAGGCCCGCAGTGCATTGCACGCAACCAGAAACAACCTTGAGCGTGCTTTGTACAACTTAAAGCGACGCAAGGAGGCAGGCGGCGTGGGTCCCATCGAACCAATGGGTCGCCCGGGACGGGGAGAACGTCCTGGCCGAGAGGGAAAGCGCGGTGCTAGCGCCAAAGAAGAGGCTGAAGCGGCAAAGCCAGCAGCTAATGCAACGCTCTTTGATTTTCTCACCACGAAACTGCCCGCCACAGAGACTCCGGCTTCCAGCGTTGCTGCGGCCTTTGCAGCTCCTGCTCCAAGTGCCCCACCTACTACCAATCACTATAATCCTTTCAAGCAATACGGAAGCTCAAGGTTCAGCGAGGCCGATAGTAGCAGATCTTCAGCTCTTGGCGGTGGTGGAGGCGGAAAGTTCGCAGACCGTTCGAGATTCGAAAATAATGTCTCGAGCAGCTTTGCCGCCCATCGCGGTGGACATGCTGGTTCCACAAGGGGCGGCGGCGGCGGTCGGAATAGAGGCGGAGGAAGAGATGACAGGCCGCCGAGGGAGGAGAGGCCTCCCAGGGAAGAAAGACCACCGCGGGAGGAGAGGCCGCCCAGGGAAGATAGACCGCCCAGAGAGCGGGGAGCGGGAGGAGCTGGACGCAGTAAGCCGGAGGCCACCAATGTCAAAGCCGCTACGCGAAATGGACCGGAGAATCCGCCAGCCAAAAGCCATTCCGAGGCGAAAGCCGAACCAGAAGCAACCAATGGCAAGGACCACGGCGGCAATCGTCGAGGCAGCGATCGAGGCAACAATCGCGGCGGAGGCTCCAGTCGAGGAGAGAATGGAAATGCGAATGGAAGCAAGCGCAAGCCGCAGGCAGGCTCCAATGTATTCAACGCAGGCAGTGCATCCAGCAAGACGTCGACCAATTCTGGTGAGGATTTCAATGCACGTTTGAGCAAGGTAACAGAAGAGACGGCCAATCTCAAGGTGAGCAGCGCTCCCAAACGAGAGAATCGACGCAGACAGACAGGCGGCAATCAGGGACAAGTCAATCGCCAGCCGGGAACAGGCACAGGAGCGGAAAACCAGCAGCAGTCAGCACAGTTGCCTTCTCAGAAGCCGGAAAAGGCTCAAGCCACTCAGAAACATCAACAGAATCAACAACATCCACAGCAGCAACAGCACCATAATCCCCGACATCCCTCGCATCCCAACTATAGTCAATTGGCGAATGGATATACATACGATCCCAGCAAGATTATGGGTTTCCAGAGCAAGGAGGCCAACGAGTTTGCCATGAGCCTTCTAAAGAGCCAAGGCGTGGGCTTGGCCAATCAGGAATCACCATCAACGCAACCCTTTGCTCCAGGTTCAGCGCCAGTTCATGGCAATTCCCATTCTCAGCAGCAGGCGCCACCAACACTGCCCACGACACAGGCAACGCCAAGGGAGCAGTTCGGGATGACGCCGGGCGATGCCTGGATGTGGCAGAAGGGCGACTTGTGCATGGCAAAATATTGGGACGACGGAAGGGTAAGTAATTTCTGGCCGCAAAAAGAACAAACCAAATAATTGTCATTATTTTTTCAGTACTACGAGGCTGAGATCACGGGTGTCTCCGAAAAGACTTGCGTGGTCTTCTTCCTGGGCTATGGCAACCACGAGGAGGTGCTCCAGGTCGACATATTACCCATTACGGATGCCCAGAACAGGCCCCTAAGCAATGCTCCACAGCGTCAGCAGCAGCAACTGCAACAGCAGCAGCAACAACAGCAGCAGCTGCAACAGCAGCAGCAACTGCAACAGCAGCATCAACATCCACGTTACCGCGGCGGTGATCGCCAGGCGCAGCAGCAGCAGGTCTACGTGCCGCCCCACAAAAGAGAACACTGAGACGTGACCGGCATGTATTCAACGTAATTAAATCAATTAAATTAATGTTTCGAATAAAAAACTTTACAGTGTATTGAAACTTAACTAAATATTATGGGTATTATTGTACTTGATTTTAGGAATTCTAGAATATTCTCAAGTTTTTGGAACAGTTTCGAGAATATTTGCAAAGCAAAACCAGAAAACATGTTTAGAGTTTTTCCTGAATCAAACAAAAACACCTTTTCACCATGTTTTTACTCAAAAAATTCCAATATCAAATTTTGTGAAAATAGGTTTTAAAAAATTACAAATAAATTTTAAAATCGGAACGCGGCTTTAAATTTTCTCCTGAACCTAAATGTTTAAATTCAGCTAGGATCCGATTTTGAAACTATTAAATAATTCTTAAATTATTTTGTTATTGAATTAAATTAATCAATTCAGTTAATAATAAAATAAAACAAATTGAGGAGAGGTCAATTTTATTAATTTGCCCACTAATCGGTTAAGCATTATGGGCAGCACTGGATGATTTGTTAGCCAACACCGGTCAACAGTGGCGCCGCCACTAGCGGTCCATGAAACGGCTATGGTCAAATTAGAAACCTCCCATACTGCCAAAATTGTCTAACCCTATTTTTCGGCGTTACTCAAAACTGATCCACATCCACAGATGTGAATTTTTTCTCTCATAGTTTTGTGCTTAACCATGTAAAATATAAATTAGCCAGTAGTGTATAAACAATAAGAATAAGTGCAAAGGTAATGAAAAAAGTGGAGGCCAGTGAGAAAACGAATTGGGCAGCCCAAATTCGCAAAGTCACCAGCTGGCCAAAGGCCGACTTGCGACTATTGCCTTGAAAATGTGCTTCGCTGTCCGTTGCTGGCCATCGGGAATTATTAACGAGCTGCATAAATAACCGACTAATCAGATAAAAGTGCATTGCATTTGCAAAAATATATATGTACATATATATAAGTTTGCCGTTTCATATGGCAAATTCATCGTGTATGTCAGTGTTGTTTTGTCAAATAGGCGCTCAGTGTTGGAAAGCGCGGACAGCCGATACTCGTGTTTTGTTTTGTGCAATTAACTGGTCCTAATTACGGAGAAAACCCAAAAATGTACCAAAAACTAAATTGCTGCAAGTCGCCTAACAAAACATATTCCCAAACCGCCCATGAATATAATTAACGCAACCATTTATTGCCACATGCGATACTCGGCAGCGAGTGCTTCGGGCGTTGCCCAACACCGTCGACTGTCTGCTGTTTCAGCACGTAAAAGCAGAAAAATGGTAAAATAAGTCCTCCTCATTTCGCGTGCATTGTGCGAAAAAACAATTAAATACGCTTGCTTGCTGCCCTAAAGCATAAACTTTGGAATAACCATGAGATGATAACGAAGAGTGCTTCTATTTCGGCTGCAAGCAGCTGAGAATGCAACGCCTAAGGAAGAAAATCTTTCCATGTATACAAAAAAAAAAAGAAAAGAAGAGAAAAAACAACATTAAATAATACCACCGGACCCAAAGAATATTCAGTGTTTGCATTTTGTACTAACAACCCACACGGATCGCCATTTAGATGTAAATAATTCCCTACTCGCCGCGTATAAATAAAAACCGCACAACAACAAATCGCAAGCACCAACACACACACATAGCGCGAAGAAAAAAATGTAGCAGAAAAAACCGAGAGCAAGCACCTCCAAAAGGAAAAAAAGAAAAGAAAAGAAGCGACGGAAAAGAAGCAAATTGAAATTTCTTTTAATTATGCTTGCAAATTTTCTCGCTTTCGTTCGAGTGCGTATGCCCCCCTCCGTTTTTCCTCTGTTTTCCCCTCTCCGCCCCCTGATGTGTTGCTGGTGGCCGGTGCGAGAGTGAAAATTGCTCTTATGAAAATTTTGCGTAACCGAATTAGAAAGAATGAAAATTGTGTAAAACGCGAAAATGAACGCACGGCAAGTAGCACTTTGGATTGTTTACGAGATACCTGTGCACCCGGGCGGGCACCCTCCATAAAAATCCCAATATGTACACAATTGTTTGTGATCCGATAAGCCAAGCCGACCGACTGACCGAGGGATATGTATGTATGTAGTACATACTATGTACATATACTATGTATAAACAACTTCTGTTTTTGGCCCCAAACAAATTGGCAAATTGGCCGATTGGGGAGTATTACGGTCTTGACTCAACAATGGTCACTAAAAGCCAGAGATAACGAGGAGTTAACAGTCCCTAGATGTCTAGAGAGGGATTAAATTATCATTAGAAACACATGGAAGAGTTAAGTACCTCTCAAGGAAACGCGATTATTAATCTGGTTTCAATAAAAATAAAGAAAAAGGAGGAAATAATCCAGGCAGAGATGAAGGTCCCAGTAGAGAGTCGGGGATGACTTGTATTGGGAAATTCCCCCAACAAGAAGGAGAAGTCCTTTGGGTTTTTTTCAAGACTTTAAAAGCATGTCACCGATAAAGCCCTTCATCAATCTAGTTATTCCTAAAGTAGCTCATCTAAAAGCTCTTTTTAACGAACCTGATTCGTTTCTAGTTTATTAAATTAATCAAAAACGCAGCTAAAAACATTCTAAACTAAATAATAAAGGCCAAACCTAAACTCTAAACTCCAGGAATATCAAATAAACGAAAATACACTTTTCCTTTATGAAAATATCCCCAGAAGAGTTAATACAGGCAGATTATTAAGTCCCTTATGAAAGACAACGGAATGAAGATAAGCTTCTTAAAATTGCTAAGTAAATCAGAAAAGAATTCCGTGATAAATTTTTAACAAAACAAATTAAACCTTCTAAATCAACAAATAATATAAAATATAAGTGAACCGATGTAAATCCTAAGTTTAAAAGCACTTTAAACAATTCATAAATCACTTAAATATAACTTTAAACATAATACTTAATATATCTAATTTATATATTTTTTTTCCAGTAAACATAATGCCCGCAAAGTATCTAAATAATTAATTGTATAAAAGGCAAAAAGATTTCTTTAATATTTAACCAACCGATAAACTGTTAACTTATGTAAGTAATCCATTTAATAGTAAGTAAACCAATTAATTAATAAGCATTACCTTTCCCCCAACTAGAATCAACTTAGAATTTAGACGAGCGATCAAGACAAGAAGGATCCATAGGGAGCAGCCGCCGCACATGCATGAGTAACCATCCGGAGGAGAAGCCTCAACCGTAAAGAAGCCAGAAGCCAGACACACAATGGCCGCCGAGAAGGAGATGCAGGCCCACGACATGGTCCGGCGTCGGAGCTGGGCCCGTGCGGTGGCCCTCTACGACCAGCTGATAACCAGCCCCGCTTCGGGCGCTGGAACGCGAGCGCAGAAGGATCAACAGATTGCCTGCCTGCTGGGACGTTGCGAGTGCCTCCTGGAGCTGGGCAAGTTCGAGGGCTGCCTGGCGGATGCATACAAGGTGCTCACCCTGCTCTCTGAGCAAAACGACTGCCTTGCCAGCGTTTCCAGGGCGCGCCGCTGGCTCGTCCATGCTCTCTTCAAGATGCACAAGTACGGGGTGAGTATTCCCGTATTTCTGGTGATAATAAATGCCTTTTAAATGTTTCTTCCATCGCTTTAGGATGCTGAAATCTTCCTGAGCAAGTGGATCAATGAGCTGAGTGGCCAGCAGATATACTCGGACATATCCAAGACCCTCGAACGCTACAAGTCCATCATACAGATGATCATGAACGGTCAGCACAAGGCGCAGGCCCAGAAGATCCCGCACGCACGTCTCGAGGACGAAATGGCCATACTGGACACCAAGCTGGACCATTGGGCCACCAACAACTTGCCGTTGGACAAGTACAGCAAATTGCTTAGCAACAAGGGCCTGAAGAAGCGAGAGCAGCAGCAGCAGCAGCAACAGCAGCAACAACAGCAACAACAACAGCAGCAGCAGCAACAACAGCAGCAGCAACAGCAACAAAATGGCAATGGAACCGGCAGTTATGCGAGCAGCAGCAGCAATTCCAGCACTGGCAGCAGCAGCACCATGTCCAGCTCCAGCACCAGCCTCCACAAGACCAACGATCTGCTGGCGGCCATGAAGCTAACGGCCGGCAAACATCAGACGGGCTCCGGTGATGGCTCCGGCTCGGATCAGGGCGACCAGGCGGCGCCATCGACCACCTGCAGCTATTGCGCCATCACCTTCCAGACGAGAAACGAGCTGCGCCAGCACTGCCAGACCGAGGCCCATCAGAAGGTGATCATGAGCGATGAGGGTGAGTAGCGGGAGGGTTTTTTGGGAATTAGGATTTAAGAATAATTCAAAATCAAAGTAAAAAATCTTATAAAACGATTAAGAAATTGATTTTTAACCATACTAAATAGTTTCTTTCTATATTTTTATAAGCAATATCATTAAACTATCACCAGAGACTAAATTCTTTAATTTGTTTACAACCTTACCAAAGGTTTTTTTCTTCACCAAAATGAAAGTAAAAAGTCTTATAAAACGCTTAAGATATTAATTTCTAACCCTTTTAGTTTCTGTCTATATTTTTGTAAGAAGTCTGAGTCTGAATGATATTTCTGGTTTAATTTAAATTTGTTTTAAATTAAAATAGATATTGAAACTAACTAAAAAATCAGTTTTGTCTGGTTATAGTTGGTATTCTTATGCATTTGGACGTGCTAAAAATAGCGGCAAGAATTCCAATTGTCGAATTCCTTTTGTTGTTTTCGAATTTTGTGAGATAAACAAGGTTAAAGTGCAAAAACTGTGCCATGTTAATAGTTGTAGTTGATAGTATTAGTAGAGCAGGATTTCTTTCAAAATTACAGAGATTTAAAGAAAAAGAGAACCATGTAAAATATACAGTAAACCTTCAAAATAAAACATGGGTACAGGGATGCCACAGAATTTGCTTTGGAATTAAAATCTCTTTAATCCGCCCGAAAGTATGCAATACAATGTTCTAGATCGTACAAGAAAAAGGTTAAAAAGCAAAAACTATGCAATATCTATAGGTAACTTGCCAAAAATACTCAGGATATTAGCTAAGAATTTGATAGTCAAAGGTTTCTTAAGAAATTTTCTGTAGACAAAGAGATTTAGAGAAAAAGAGAACCCAAGAATATGTATAGAACCTTTAAAATAATGTCAAGAGTACAGGGATGCCACAAAAGTAGCAGCAGATTTGAAATCACCTAAAAATCCGTCCCAAAAGTATGCTATAAAATGTTTAAGAAGAAAAGGAAAGAAATACAACCATTTTACATTGAATTTGGCTGCTGAAATTTTTCATTGCATACTTTTAGGTGCATTATAAATATCATTTTCAATCTTATAACAATTTCTGTGGCACCCCTGCTTCGGTTTAATTTCCTCCACACTTAAAATTCCATTAATTTGTCTTTTCACTCATACTTTTAGGTGCTTTTAAAATTAAGTTTAAGATTTAAAGCAATTTCTGTGGCACCCCTGTTTCCCTTTAATTTAGATTTAGATTTAGATCAATCCACAAACACAAACTTCAATTGTAAGATCATCATATAGAGAGAGATCTATAAAATTTTATGATGATTTTACACTGGCTTTTGAAAACGCACTGAAAATACTGAAAAACATGAATATTCAATCACTCAAAAAAAATAAAAATAATCTATTTCTCTTTCGTCTAGGCCGTGACTGGAAGTGGCGACCGCCGCCCCGTGGTTACACGCTGGATACCTATTCCCTGTGCGAGACGTTTAGCGAGGCGCACACGTGCCATTACGGCGCCCAGTGCGTGGAGGCCCACGGCCAGGACGAGCTGAACGAGTGGAAGGAGCGCTTCGAGTACCGTCGGATGCGGGTGCAGAAGGCCTGCGAGAAGGAGCTGTACGGGAAGTCGTACACGGAGCAGGTGCTTGAGCGATGGATCCAGGCCACGGCTCCGGAGCGAGTGATGTGCGAACGGGTGGCGGACATGGAGGCGCGGTGCGAGCAGCAGCTGGTCACCAGCATCAGCTCGAAGACCTCGAAGCGGGAGTGGCTCTTCCAGCTGGAGACGAAAAAGCCCCTGAAGGCGGTGGCCCTGCTCCAAGATGCCCATCGAAATCACTTTGCCTTGAAGTCCATAAAGCAGTGTAAGCCCACGGAGACGAGCATTGAGCTAAAGTCCGACCAGGAGTGGGTGGCAGCCGGCGGCAGCGGCAGCAGTTCGTCAGAAGCCACTGGCGAGGAGTCGCTTAGCCACGAAATAACCGTCGAGTTCCAAACGGAGATCTATGGCACCTTTCGGCAGGCCATCTGCTTTGATGTGGGCCAGGAACCGCTGCTCGTCCGCCACCTTTGCGTGGACGTGCTGCCCGTGAACGATGCCGAGAAGATTGAGGAGATCAAGCGGGACATTATCAACAGCTCAGCCACGCGCTGGGATGTGGCCAACACGCAGCTCACCCGCTTCGAGACTACCATTGGCACCCACCTGAAGACGGAGGCGTATCTCAGCGATCTGGAGCATGAGAGGGAGCTCTTGGAGCGTTATCCCTGCCCCAGGGCGGCCACCTTTACGCTGACCCAGTCGACGATTGTGGAGAAGCGATTGACGCAGAACAACTATCGATCCCGCATCCACGAGCTGTTGTCCGTGGAGGAGATAGCCCGCTACGAGCAGATTGCCAGATACAATGTGAGAACCCGTCTGACGGTGGCCTCCAACTACATCCTAACACCGGCAGGGATGGCCACGAGCACGGCGAAGTATTCGCTGGCCGGCGAGCTATTTGCCCTGATGCGTCTGGGCAAGGACATCTCGGAGGATACGTCGCCCGGCCGCCTGATCCTCTCCAACTGCAGCAGCGTGTACATCTCGAAGCCCGTGGAGGGGGATTCCAAAGCCGCTGCAGGCGAGGACCCACAGAGACAGGTTTACGAGGCCCTGATCGAGGACAAGGGCAAGAATGTGATCTACCTGAAGCTGTCGGCCAAGTGCGTGGAGGCGATGGCGCTGCAGGCAGACACGGAACTGGACGTGGACATACAGTTCCAGCTGAATCGAATGCCCTACTGCGAGTGGCACAATGCCGTCGACAAGATCACCGATTTCCGGCTCATCTTTCCCGCCACCGAGCTGGAGCCGAGCATACCCTGGACCCCCAAGAAGCAGTGGGCCGACGCCTGTGAGCCCAAGCTGAATGCCAAGCAGAGGGAGGCGGTGAATGCCATTACCACGGCGTTGAGCATCAAGCTCCCTCCGATCCTGCTCATCGGGCCCTTTGGCACGGGCAAGACCTACACCCTGGCGCAGGCTATTAAGCAACTGCTGGCCCAGCCGGAGGCCAAGATCCTCATCTGTACGCACTCGAATTCGGCTGCCGATCTGTACATTAAGGAGTACCTGCATCCCTGGATCGAGGAGGGCCTGGAGGAGGCCACCCCGCTGAGGGTTTACTACCACAAGCGATGGTCGGCCACGGTGAATGGCGTTGTGCAAAAGTACTGCATCACCGACGGAGCGGGCAACTTCAAGCGGCCCAGCGTGGAGGACATCATGCGGCATCGGATCGTGGTGGTCACGCTTAGCATCAGCATGGAGCTGGCCACCCTGGGCCTGCCCAAGGGTCTGTTCACGCACATATTCCTGGACGAGGCGGCCCAGGCGATGGAGTGCGAGGCCATAATGCCGCTGGCATTGGCCAATGATTCGACGAGGATCGTGCTGGCCGGAGATCACATGCAGATGAGTCCGGAGCTGTTCTCTGCGTTTGCCAAGGAGCGGAAGCTGCACATCTCGCTGCTGGAGCGGCTGTACGATCACTATCCCTCCAACTTTCCCTGCAAGATTCTCCTCTGCGAGAACTACCGCGCCCACGAGGCCATCATCCGCTTCACCTCGGAGCTCTTCTACGAACAGAAGCTGGTGGCCTCTGGCAAGCAGCCCCGCCACGAGCGCTTCTACCCGCTGACCTTCTTCACGACCCGCGGCGAGGATGTCCAGGACAAGAACTCGACGGCCTTCTACAACAACGCCGAGGTCTACGAGGTGGTGGAGCGGGTTTCCGAGCTCCGCAAGCGCTGGCCCAGTGCCTGGGGCAAGCTGAACGACACCAGCATTGGCATCATGACGCCCTACGCGGATCAGGTGTTCCGCATTCGCTCGGAGCTGCGAAAGCGACGCATGGGCGGCATATCCGTGGAACGAGTGCTCAATGTCCAGGGCAAGCAGTTCCGAGCGGTCTTCCTCTCCACGGTCCGCACGCGACGCACCTGCATGCCGCAGGGCAGTGCCCCGAGCGGCTCGACGGCCACCTCTACGGCCAGCATCGGGGATGCGGACACGGACTATGGTTTCCTGAGCAACTCCAAGCTCCTGAATACGGCCATAACGCGTGCCCAGTCCTTGGTGGCTGTGGTGGGTGATCCCGTGGCCCTCTGCTCCATCGGACGCTGCCGAAAGGTGTGGGAGCGCTTCATCGAAATCTGTGACGAGCACAAGTCCCTGTTCGGCCTCACCTGGTCGAACCTGCGCTCCCAGCTGGACGGCGTGGAGCTGAAGCGCGGCTATGTCCTGAATCCCCTCGCCCCCGAGTTTGTCCCTCGCTCCCTGCAGCCGGAGGCATACCTGCGCGAGCAGGCTGCTCTCTACTTGAACGGACCCCAGCACGGACATGGCGGCGTGGGCGTCGGCGGCCACGGACCAGGTCCGGGTCCGCCTGGGCACTTTGCCTCTGCTGCAGCTGGAATGCTAGGTCCCGGCCCGGCGGTTGCCGCCCATCAGATGAACCAAATGGCAGTCGCCATGGCGGCCAACCAACAGCTCTCGCACATGTACTCCACGCACATGGCGGCAATGATGGCCGCCGCAGCTGCCGTGGGCGGAAAGTCTGGTAGTGGTCCTGGCCCGGGCACAGGAGGTCCTGGAGGTCCTGGTCCAGGGCCACCACCACACTTTGGTGGCACCGGCGGCGGCGGAGGGCACATCGGCATGCGTGGACCGCCGCCTCAAGCGCCACACTTACGAGGAATGCCGCCCGGTGGGCCGCCGCCCGTTCAGCAGCCAGGTGGGGCTGGAGGAGTAGGAGGAGGAGGCGGAGGACCGCCGCCACCACCCTACGGACAGTACGGACACTGGCGGCCACCGCAACAGGGTCAGAATCAAGGCCCCGGACCGGGACAACAGCAGCAGCCACCGCAGAATCCCAACGCCAGCCTCTGGGGACCGCCCCCACAAACGAATCCCTGGAGCGTGCTGCCCCCCAACAAGCAGCAGCAGCAGCAGCAACAGCAGCCCCAGGCGCCGCCAGTGAGTGCTCCCGGACGCGGACCGCCACCGCCGCTCAATGCGAATCCCTCACTTCCGCTGCGCGGTGGAAGTGTGCCTCCGCCGCCGCCAAATGCCTCGGCAGCCGCCCAGCAGCTGCTGAGGAATCCCAGCGAGTTGGGCTACTTGGCCAAGAAGACGCTCTACAATCACGGCCAGGCCCCGCCACACCATCAGCTCTATGGACCTGGACCCGGACCCGGCCAGCCACCGCCCCCGTCTCAGCAGCAGCAGCAGGCGCCGCCGATGGGCATGCAGCGAGGCAGCAGTGTGCCCAACGGACCCATGTCGCCCATGGAGAACGGACCGCCGCCGCCGCCGTATCTACGGCACAATGGCAGCGGCGGCGGCTACAATCCGGGAGCCCCACCGCCACAGCAGCAGCAACAACAGCAGCAGCAGCAGCCGCAGCAGCCACCGCCAAATCCCTTTATGTACGGCGCTGGAAAGCAGCCCTCGCCGAGCTCCATGCGCTTCGGCCCTCCGCTGACCCATGACCTGCTCCCCCCCAATGTCAGCATCTATGAGATGGCCTTCAATCCCAAGGAGGAGCAGTACAAGTGGTACCTCAAACTCCTGGAGACCGTGGGCCAGGAGGGAGCCAACAAGTTTGCGGACATGCTGCGCCAGGTGATGGCCTCGATGCAGCAGCAGCAGCAGCACAAGCCACCGCCGCCGCCGCAGCAGCAGCAGATGGTCAACAATCCGATGCTGAACAATCCCCACGTGCAGCGCAACCAGTACGCCATGATGTATCCGCAGCAGGGCCAGCAGCAGCAGCAGCCGCCGCCGCAGTCCGTGGACGCCTCACCGCCGCTGGAGAACTTTAACCAGCAGATCGATTTGGTCTTCAACTCCATCATGAATGGAGCCAACGACATTGCCCAGCCCATTCTTCGGGATGTACTGGGCATGGTGGCTGGCGCCGGGAATGCTCCTGGTCCGCCGCCACCACCTCTGGCCAATGGCCTTAATGCCGCCGATCTCCAGCAGCAACAGCAGCAGAGCCGACTGTTTGCCATGATGCAGCAGCAGCAACAACAGCAGCAACAGCAACAGCTGAAGCCGCCACCAGGACCGCTCTATCCGAATCATATGGGACCTGGACCTGGACCTGGACCTGGACCTGGACCCGGCCTGCATCAAGCGCCGCCCAATGGCAGTGGCAACACCAACTTTATGGGCAATGGTAAGAAAACTCGGATATGAAGGATCGGATCACTCGTTTTTGTGTCTCGAGAAGACAAGGACTACACGTTGTACAATTTTTTGTGTGTTTGATACATTTTTTTCGTAGAATTATTAGTGAATGTGATAAAGTTGTTGGTCGTTGAATACCTCTTCTAGATAAGTAAATTTCGATCCTGGTTTTGTGTACAAAAATTGATCTTGTAGAAAGTAGGATGTGTCTATATCTGAAGATTTTTCAATTCTTTATGTTGGAAAGGATATTGAGCAGAATATTGGTAGTTACTGCTATTTTAAAAAATTAAGTCACAAAAATCGCTGTGGCTTTGAAATCTCTTAAAATGTGCTACCAAAGTACGCTACAAAATGTTATATCTTTGAAAGGAAACCCTTTCATATATTATTGCATACTTTTAGCCACTTTTTAAAAATTTTTAAAGATAAAGCTATTTCTGTGGCACCCCAGATATCTAAAACGATTTGTATATGAGAAGATAAAGTCAAAAGTAAGGAAAACTTCCTAATATTGTGAAGGATATTGAGAAGAATAATCTTAGTAACTGTTTACTAAAGGAAAGATGCTTATTTCCTACTTAGGGTGTCACAAAAATTGGTGGCGATTTGAAACCTCTTTAAATGTGATCCAAAAGTATGCTACAAATGTTATATCTTTGAAAGAAAAGCCTTTAACATATAATTGCATACTTTTCGGCACTTTTTAAATCATTTTTCAAAGGTAAAGCGATTTCTGTGGCATCCCTGATATTTAAAAAGTTTTTTCTATGAGAAGATAAAGTCAAAAGATCATTATTCAAAGGTAAAGCGATTTCTGTGGCATCCCTGCTATTTAAAAAGTTTTTTATATGAGAAGATAAAGTCAAAAGGTTGGAGAATGTTCAAGTTTTTTCGGGCAATGCACTTAAAATTCCCAAGTAAGAATTCGGCGACCAACTGTTAAGGTTTCTTTGGCTGGAAACTGAAAAGATGTGTCTGCTTCTTGTCTTAAAACTTAAAAAGGAGTTTTTAAAATTATAATTCTAGTTTTTGCAGGCAATGCACTTAAAATTCTCAAGTAAGAATTTGGCGACCAACTGTTAAGGTTTCTTTGGCTGGAAACTGAAAAAGATGTGTCAGCTTCTTGTCTTGAAAACTTAAAAACGAGTTTTTAAAATTATAATTTAAATTAGAGTTTAATCCTTTGACTTTATATGGCTTCCAGGCCGAAATAGGTGAATGTTAGACATAATTTCTTAACTTTAATGACTTTTTAATGATCCGATCCTTCTATTTCCATCTCGTACTTGGTATAACCCCTCTATTTATGTCCATTCCTTACCAGCTGGCAATGCTCTGCTCAACGACAAGCCCTACAATAACGTGAACATGTACAGCATGAACAGCGCGGCTGGCATGGGAATTGGCGGCGTCGGCGGCGGCGGAGGAGGAGGACTTGGTAACCACAATAACAACAACAACGGTCTGCTGATTAATGGCAACAGCTCGGTGCCTCTTTACCGCCGACAAGCGTTGACCGGAAATGGAATCGGAGGCGGCTACAATATGCCCGGTATGGATACGGGGGCCAATTTGATAGAAGCCCTCTTCCAAGCCAACAACTCGGTGGGAATGGGAGATCATTCGATGAAGTCACAGACGTCGGATCACATGCACGGACTGCTGTACAACAATTTCAATGCGATGAAGGGTGGCGGCGGCGGCGGCGGCCATGATGTGGACCTGTTCCAGGGCATGCCACCCAGCGTCGTTCCGCACTCGGAGGCGGGAGGCAATCACCATCATCACCAGCACCAGCAATCGTCGGGGGGCTCCTCCTCGGCGGCCACCACCTACGCGGCGGTGCTGAGCCAGGGACACCAGGCTGTGGTTGGAGGAGGCAATAACACGGGTCCGTCTCCTGGGCAATCGCAGGGTCAAGCGGGTTCGGGTGGCGGCGGAAAGCCTTCGCAGGCGGGTGGCGGCGGCGGGGGCGAGCTCCTAGAGAAGGATCCGTTTGCGGCCATCCGGGAACTGGGACAGGCCACCACCGGATTTTACAATTACTTTCAGTGAGAGGCGGCAGCACAACAGCATCTCATCCTGCTGTGGCATCAAAGGGTCTAAACCGAATGTAAAAACAAAACAAAAAAACCTAAAAAAAAAAAACAAACTAAAAAAAAAACAGAAAATTAACTAGAAAAAAAAATGGCAAAAATTCTTAGCTGAACAAACAAAAAAAAAAAAAACGTAAAAAAATGCCCCAGACAATGGGAAAACAGAGGAAAAAACGCGAAAAAATAAGAAAAAGAACTGCTTCTTAATTATAGTTGTGCCCCCAACCCCCCTATTATCCTTATTATTGTTTGCTTTCGTTCAAATTGCAAATTATTTAATTACGGTAGCCTTAAGTTCAACGTGTGAATTATTATAATTAATTAATAATATACATAAATACCTATTTAGTTAATGTTTAGTAGGGTTACTAAAAAGTTCTTCTTCGCCCAAATGCCGCAGCCGCAGGGATGTGTTGTTGTGCCGTCGATCCTCCTCCAGTGTCCCTACTCCTGCCACATCCAACGGGTTGCTCTGAGCAGCCCCAGAGCAACATATAGGAACAGCCTCTACCCACACACACACACACCTTATCGACTAGAGACTCTTGAACAAAAAAAAAAAATATATAAAAAACACAAACAAAAAAAAAACACAAAACATAAAAAATAAAAAAAAGGAGATAATTGTAATAACTATAAAAACTGCAGAATGCATAAAGTTAGCATTAGATAAGTAAGATTGTATACTTTGAGAACATTTGTATTGTACATTTCTTTCTGTATTTTTTAGGCCTTCAGTTCGATTGTTTCTAATTTTAAATTTTTTCTCAAAGCTATTAAATTGTAAAACTTCAATTTTGTACAGCAAGTTGACGACGACGACTATATATTATTAACAACAAAAAGAAAGGAAAAAAATCATTAAAAACTGAAATTTTGTCACGCACTCAAAAATACATAAATTATTGTCCTTATTAAATGTAACTTCAGATTATATATACCTATTATATATATATATATATAATTAATTAATGGCTATAAGGGATATAAACTTTTTTGTGTACGAATTAAACATATACTTACATACGATATATACATATATTAATAGATATATGCATATAAATATTTACATTTTGTGCACGAGTTATATTTGTTCCTTTTTGCTCCCCCATCCAAAATTGTCGATGTGAGTGTGTAAATTATATTACGATTGTTGAACCCCCTCCTCTCCCAGCTGCAGCCATATCCCTCGCATCCTGGCATCCCCCATTTAAAAGTTTAAAACAAAAATTACAAAAAAAAAAAGCCCCAAAAAAGCAAAATAAAAATAAATACGAATCCTTTTTCGATAAGAGAGTACATATATTTAATCGATCTTTGAGTTTTATCGTAGTATTTTTGGCTAGCGACTTGGATATAGCATATATACATATTAAATTTATATATAACTGTAATTATTTAACCAATGTAATGCATAACAACCTAAAAACAAAGCAAAAACCGAAACAAAAACAAAAAGAACGAAATTTACATTAAATAAAACAAGAAATTGTACTTTTAAATAATCCATCATCTCCCTCTCCACGCCACTCTCTCATGTCATTTGTTAAAAACGATCTTCTAGGCAATACACCAACCCGACACCGACTCTCACTTAGTGTTAAATTATATGTAAATTTAGACACACCCAACTAACTAAAACAAAAACAGTAATAAACAGAACACAGACACCACACATTCTTCATAGAGAGCAGAAAAAAAACACAGAAAACTAAAGTTCTCCATTTCAAAAATGTATTGTATATGTAAACCCATTTATATGAAACCCAGCTGCTGCGCTGAAAATCCTTATAAAGAAAAAAAAATCACAAAAAAAAGAGAAAACTAAAAAAAGATCCCCAAGGGACAGAAAAAAAATCAAAAAACTTGCCCATACTCTTGGTTTCTTTGGCCCAGTATTCCTTCACTATTGGACTTTATAAAACTTCCCAGCTTTTAACTTTCTTGGTGATATTTTAAATATCTTCTAGGAATGCAGAAATGTTACTTGGGAATTATAAGCAATGGTTAGGTATGGCTCTTAACTTGGTTTCTTTTTATATTACCAATACTTTGAAGAAACGGGTATTAGTTTATAGCAACTAATACAATCTGGTGATATCCTAGATTTAAATTCATTAGACCTTTTAAACAAGTGAAAATCCGGGTTTTGCTGGCGTTTATTTAGCAAACTTTGTAAACTTAACTAGGGCACTTAATTAGCAATAGAAAAACTACAACTACAGGGGAGTCTCAGATGGGCACATTTAATCCGGAAAGCTCCTCCTTGACCTCGTCGTACAGATCCTTGTAGTCCTCGTTTTGCCGGATCAGAAGGGCAACCGTGCCGCGCTTGACACCCATGGCAGCTCCCAAATCCGCTCGACTGGGTGTGTAGGCATAGGGAATGCCCTTCTCCTCACAGACCGCAGGCAGGTGGCACATGATGTCCACGGGTGTCACATCGCCAGCAAATATGCAAATGCTGAAGGGGAGCGAAAGTAATCATTAGTTTCTACTAATTCTGGCTGGGATTTCTGGATGAACTTACCCAGTTTCTCCCTTGCGCAGGCGAGTCTGGACATCCTTAAGTCCATTCCGCAGGAAGGTCTTGTGTTTCATCGCCTTCTTCACCAGCTTGTAGCATTTCTTGGCCAGTTTTTTACCTGCCATCGGCTTGGCAATGGCGTTCACGAACAACATCTTATCGTCGTAGGACTCCTCTTCCTTGATGGTGACATCGCCGCTGACCGTCGCGTCGGCATCTTCAGAGCGCTCTACTTTAACTTTAACCATTGTTTTTCTTAGTTTAAATATGGATATTTTACACAAACTGCGGTTTCTTCAGTTCAAACACGTGTTGGGCAGCTAGGGATCAGTGTTGCCAGATGAAAATGTAGCTTTCACCCTAAAAAATCTCAAAGAGTCGATATGTCCCCCTAAAAAATCCAGTCTTCCCCCTAAATTTAAAAAAACTAATAATTTTAAATATTTAAGAGAAGAAATATTTTGTTATGACGTGAAAAAATGTCGGTGAAATAACAGTTATAAGTATCTTAAATATTTTAGTATCTTATATATTATATATAAAGTTTATAGCTAGAGGGTAGCTAGAGATGGAAAAACTAGTGTTGGATTGAACTCTTGCGATGGTATCGATATATCGATTTGTGGTGTGCGATAGTGGCCAGCATAGGGTTTTTATATTTTATTTAAATTATATGGGTTTCGTTTATTAAAACTAAATATTAAGAATGATATAATACACAATAAGTTTCTAATTGAAACTCTCTTAAATTAAAATATCCAATTTCCTTTAAAAATATCAGCAATATCGATTATGCCCATCGATTAAGCGATTAAGTTGGGCGGGCAAATCCAGGGCTGCAGTATTTATTTGAATTTTTTGTGTTCATTCAATATTTAATTTTCTTAATTTTCCGACCATTAAAACTCCATTCACATCCCTAAATTACACATTTATTATAAACTCACATAAATATTAAAATACACATGACATTGAACATTTAAAAAAAGTTTTAAAACTGGCAGGACACAATTACAAATTAAAAGAATTTCTTGGCCAGCTGAATGATTTGCAAGGCTACTTTGATCTCGCGGGCGCCGCGAACTCCCAGCGCAGCAAGATCCTCCAGGGTCATATGGATGAGCACTTCGATGTCGATCTCCTGGCGGGTGAACAGCTCCGTGAGGTGCTCGTTGCCGGTGCGATTCAGTAGGGATCGAACGCGAGGGCTCAGCGAAGGGTGCTCCACCGGGGAGCATTGCTTAAAGCGCTGATGTATGGGACTCCCTATGTCCTCCTCCCTTTTCACCTCCTTCTTCACCCGGATTTCAGGCTTCATCCGGCAGCTCTCCTGCTTCGTCCGAGATTTTGGGTCAACCGGAATGGAGGCTTCCTGGGCCTGCAAGCTGCTCCCATTGAGGGTACTCTGGCTTGAGGGCGAAAACACGGATCGCGTGCGCATAAATGCTTGCGAAAAACGCGTCGGCTGACGACGACTTCCTGTTAAACTTTTCGCGGACGTGGCTGGTCGACGTCCTGGCACCTGCAGATGATGATTGGCTTTCGGGATCCCAAAGAGGCCGGTCCTCGTGCAACTCTTACTGCCTCGATGCCCAGTAGGCGTAACGCTGTCCTCGGAAGTCTCAAAGGTGAACGCCTGCGAGCTAAGGGGCGTCAATGGCGCCAGAGGGGAACCGGTATCTTGGCAAATTACAATTATTTAAATAGAGAATGTGGTTTTGTTAAGTATTGTATGGAATTACCTCTCCAGGCGCGATTGTAGCGTTCCATTTCGTAAATTTTACAGCGAGTATACACGAGCACAAGGGGACGAAAAAAAAAAACGTACGAAATGCTTTCTTTTACAAAATGTGCGAAAAAATAAGACTGGTAACTGTTAATACAGCTTCCACAAAGTGACCGAGCTCCAAGCGCCAAAAGACGGCAAAGTGGATTACAAGAAAATATTCAATACTTTGAAAAATCTGGCAGCTCTGAAGGAAAGCTAGATATCGTTATATTTTAAATTTTAACATTTTAAAGTAAATAGCTTACATTGTTAAGTAAACCAATTTACATTATACCAATTTACATTTTAACAATATCCTTCTGCTTCATTAATAGATAACTTTTTTCAATAAAAATTAATTTAAATTAAGAAGAGATTTTACTCCTTTTAAAAAAATATTATAATGATCAAAATTAAATGATAATTACAACAGAAACCATAACATTCAGACACGTAAAAATTTGCTAAAAATCTTGTAAACAAAATGGAAATATCAAGAATATTAAAACCATATTAAAGAAGAATATAAAGAAATCAATAATGAAATGTAAATAAGCCAATTTGAATGATCATAACCCAATATCGGTCTAATCAAACAAGAAATCTCTGAAGTTATCCACGTGATTTTGGACGAAATCAATAAATATTAACGAAAGTTCAAGGAACCCACTACGCATTAATATTTAGAATTTGACATGTCTAAGTACCAAATGTGTCGTTCTTAATACTTTCTACATAATATTATTTAGCTTCTCTAATTAAAGCGAGTTTGGCCAGTTTCTGATTTTTGCGACGGAGTTTTTCTGATTTTGGAATTAGCAATCAGCAGATGAACCGATAAAAGGTAAACAATTGCAAAACACGACGACGCACTACGGTGCCAATAAAGCGAACAAAAATAATCAATTAAATTAATTATATGACATGAAAATGCACAAAATTTTTACGTAAAATAAATAAATGAAAAAAGTAAATAAATAAATATTTACGGTGTCCCATGGCTACACCGCTGAAAAGTAGAGAGTGTTAAAGTTGATTAAATCTAGTTAAAAATATTTCTTAATTTCTGACCGATTGCTGACCGAGCCTCAGTGGAAATATTATTAAATAGGTTTTATGAACACGTTTTAATAACTATTTTTTTGTTATAAATCGCGAAGTAAGTTATTATTTTTTATTTGTTATTTTATATTACTTTTTAAAATGAATTATTTTATCAGAAAATAAAACCTAGAGAGGCTGGAATATAAGGTTATAAATAAGCAAGTCATTAAACGTTAAGTAAAATCTAAAAAAATGTATAAATGATTCCAGGAATAGGGCCTACAATTTACTGCATGTTATTTTTAGGACTCTTCCTTTGTTTAGCATTAACAAAAAGTATTTAGACCCTATTTCATTTCCCGAATTTAACTGAAACTAAATATTTTTTCCCTGAGTGCTGCGAAATCATGACATTGCCACCTGTTAAAGCCGAGAGACCAGATACGAGTATTATTGGGGCTGGCTGGTGGCTGCTGCTATTTGTGCTTTATGCGCTTACCTTGCTTTATTTGGTTTTTCGTGGGCAAGAACAGCATGCTTGGCGGTGGCTGGTGGCTGGTGGGTATTGTTATTGTTGTCATTGCGCATTCGGCATTGCCGAAGCTTTGGACATAACAACCCCCCAACGCTGGCCCCTCTTACCGCCTGTCTTAACCTGGTAATAAAGCCACATGTGAAGGCTTGTGTTGTTGCCGGCTTTTGACCGAAAACAGCTGAGTTGGGGCCAGCAGCTGCTTTGTGTTTATATTTTTTCCACGAGCAGAGCTCAGAGCCCAGAGCCAGAGGAGAGGCAGCGTTTGCGCAGAAGCTGCCGTCGAACGAAATAGCAGAAAGCCGAAGCGGAAAGCCGAGCTTTCGGCCGGAGAACGGACGTATAAAATAGCGATTCCCTGCCGCTGGGCGACTCAGTCGTCTTACGGAGTTCAAACCAAGCTGAGCTGGAAGAGAAGGTTCTGGTGCTAAAAGCCCCGTGGAAAATTCAACGAAAAGTCAGTCGTAAAAATTTGGAAAAATCTCACACACAAGTCATAAACAAGTGCGTTCGAATAAATATATAAAAAAGAGGAAAAGTAAAAGTAATAATAATAATACGCAAACGTGTGGCCGTGTGCTGTGTGCTGGAGTGTGTTGCCCATATCCAAAAATCCAACAGAAATTGCAATCAATAAGGCACAGAGAGGAAAAATATTATAATAATAATATAAATCGCCATTCAGTTGGGCAGTGTTCTTGAGACATGCAAAAGTAGCCAGTGGAGTGTTAAAAAATAACAACAATAACGACGACAACACTTGCGAAACCTATTTTTTGCGAGTGTTTTTTTGCTATTTGCCGCCAACGACGCCTCTGACGCCGCCGCCGCCTCTGCCTCAACAAAAGAACTTTGGTAGGTTTTGCTTTTGTTTGCTTGCTAGCTTGCTAGCTTGCTTGCTTGCTGGATTTCATGCAAATTAAATTAAGCAATTAAACGAAAATACACACAAAAATTGTATTTGCCCCAGCGAGTGGCTGCCGTTGCCGCTGCTGCTGTGGTTCTTTAGATATGTTTTTGTTTGGTTTTGGCGATTGGATTACCTCACGGTATGATATTGCTCTATGGCTTAGACCTCACCAGGCGATTGCAAAAGTTTCGTTATTAATTTAGTTTTTCTCTCGCCTCGGTTTGGGTTTGCCAATAATTACCGAAATTTACCCAATCGGTCAGTTATTGCAGTTGTTATCTGCTGCTGCACTAGTTTTCTTACTTGCCCTAGTAGGAAAATATTTTGTACTGTTTTTATTTTCCCGGCAGTGGCGCGTTCCTCCTTCTCCTCCCATGAAAATTCAAATAAAAACTCAAAAAACTTTTTTAATAACAACAAACGAATCGAAAGAGGGACAGGAGGCCTGCGGGGGCCGCTGCACTGGAATATATTTAATTGAACAACAAAAAGAGAGCCAAACAAACAATCATAGGCAGCGCAGGAAAGTGGTTTGTTGTTGCTCTCTTTGCCGCTCAAACGATTCACAATGGATCAAGAGCCAGTACAGCTGCCACCTAGAACAAGTGGCATAATAAATATTTAAAAAATAAATAATGACAAAAAACGTAAAGCGAATTTAAATATTCACGAGTCTATGGAACGTGCTAAATGTATGGAAAACTGGAAAAGAAATGCAAGAAAGCAAGTAGAAGTGAGAGAATAATGTTTGACAAATACATAATATTTACAAATTCTATTTAAAATATTTGGGAAACACCTAATATCAAAACAAGTAGAAGTGGTAAATTATTGTTTGATAAATTACAGCTTAGAAAAATATATAAGAACAGGAAAGTGGGAAAATATATCCTTTTATTGTTTTAAAAGTAAAATCCCATAAATCAAAGTTATAATAATCATAGAAAACGGCAACAAAATATTGAAAATATAGATTTTTAACATATACCTACAAAACCCAACAAGTGGCACAATAATAATTACAAAAACACTTAATTGCAAGCCAAGTCCTTGATCTTTTATTTCTTTTTCCAATAAAATCAAAATAAATTTTATAAAGAAACCCCTTAAAAAATAAATAGCAAACTCTTCTCCTTAAAAAAGAGTAGTCAACATTTGTAGAGTCTATCAACCCCATTAAAAATATATATGTATGTCTGAAAGGGCCCTTATTCTGCTTTAAAAAAAAGTACAAAGGCATAAAAGCAAATTTGGAAATGTGCAAACAGAAATTGGCTTTGGCAAACAGATTTGAAAATAAACCAAAACAAACCGAAAAAGCAATAAAAGAGCACCGGAAAAGTACGGGGAAAAATTGTTGAAAAATGTAACAACTCAAAGGAATTTTTTTCTACGTCTATTTCATCTCCTTCCAATTTTTTCCCTATCGCCCCATTTCATTCTTTTTTCGCCAGCCCACATTTTTGCGATAATTTAAATAGAAAAGTAAAAAAAAAAAAAATAGAAGTACAAACCAAATTTTGTTTGCTCTCGCTGAAAGCGTAAATAAAACTTGAATATCTAAACAAAGAGTTGGACTTCGATATGGCAGCGGAATGCATCAGCTAAAGTTTTGTGGATTTTGTGAATTTGAATTTGATGGAATTTTTAAAAAGCTAAGCTTAAAGTTAATCAATCATAATGATTTTAAAATAAAAGTCGACATACAAGAAGCCCTGCCTTGCCGTTTCCACGTTTTTTCCCGAAAAGTTCACAAACTTGAAAAGATTAGAATAAATGCAAAGGAACTTTCCTGGCCTTTTTGATTTGGCTGATTTTCAACTTTTCTTTTAATGTCTTCTCTCGTTTCCTTGACTCTGCTGAATATGTAAATGAAAAGCGTTCAAGTATTTGTTGAAAATTAAACGGAAATAATTGAATTATGCTTAAGTCAAATGAGAAGCATTCCAATTTCAATGAAAGCCAACACAATAACATTGTGTAAATAAATGCGTTGAGCTTATGAAAAACTAACCTACGGTGGTAAAAATAATGTGAACAACATTTACATCGAGTGACTATGGAAAAACTCTTGAAACGGCCAACAATTCTCTATAGATTTTTTTTATCCTGTTGGTCCTTGAATTATCTACACGGAGAGTGTTTGACAGGCTGCTGGAAAAGCTGCCAATTAGAGCAGGATTTTCATGCTGGGATTAAGTTAGAAAAATGCACAAAAATGACAATCTATTAAATAAATTAAAACTAGAATTTCAGCAGCACCAGAACACCCGCCTGTGGCACTATAAAAGTTTTTTTTTAGAAAAATAAATTCCATAATTAATGGCCGAAATAAAAACATCTAAATCGAAGGAAAAGTTGCAGAAATGTGTGGGAAATTCTAAATTAAAGGATAAACTCACTTTTGTGTGTGCTTGGCGAGTGTCGTCTAATTCCCCAAGAATGTGTTTCCACCCTGAGAACGAGAATGAATATGAATGTGCATCGTATGTTTTGGTAGCTTGAGTCGACTGCATTGGGGATTTACCAGACCTACAGAAAAAAAAAAACATAAAATGAAACAAAATTGTCCAACCAAAATTTATTCTGTTGTCGCTTTAGAATAGAGCAGCCACCAAGGACCAACTAAAAAACGAAGGATAAACACACATAAAAATACAGATACAATTTGCCAGAAGCCAGCAGTGGTTGGCCGAAAAAACATTGGTTGCTGAAGGACTGCAGTCACTATGGGTTAAGAGCTAGATTTGATTTTAAAATGATAGATAACTGAGAATATTGATTGCCAAATACTCTAAAATATTTTTTTGAATTGGAATAATGTTCTTAAATTGTCAAGAAAAAAACATGGAACTGTTCTTGAGAAGGGGTTTGAAAAAAGCTCGAGTATTTAAAAAATCGCATAATATTTCGATATTGCTTGTCGATATTTTTTTCCATGATATGCAGATATTTTTTTTGTATTTAACGAAAGATAAATTAATGTGCTAGAATTTTTAATGCACATTTTGTTAATTATTAATTAAAGCAATCACAAAGTAGTTTATTGTTTTTACTAAGCTCACTTATTATTCGATACTTTGCTTATCGATTTACCACTATATATGATCGATATCGTATTTCTTTTTCGATAATCTCCAATTAAAAATCGTTCGTACCCCGTCAAAAGGGTATTAAATGATGCCTACAAGACCTTTTCTTTCGACAGTTTCCAGCTCATTGTGTGCCCATTGTATGGGCGAGTGGAGACGAGCGTCAAGTGACTGCTGAGCCAAAGTCACATGAGTGCAATTTTAAAACAGTGAAAGATATATAAAGCAAAAGCAAACAACTGATCAAATCTCGGCGCTATTGCAATGGGCGTCGTTTTCCGAAATGACAGCTTAGATGTACTCCCATAAAAAAATATAGACGAGAGAAAGAGAAACCTGGCTGGATGGCTGGATGACTGGCTGGGTGGCTGCTAAGTCGGCGAGGACCAGGCAAGAACGAAGATGGCAAACAACTGAGGTTGCAATAAATCCCCGGCAAGACAAGCAAAAGGAGCTGCTGCAATTGAACCGCCTGCTCCTTGGTCCTTTCGCCCGCTCCCTTTCTTGGTGCTCAATCCTCAAACGACCACCATCCTTCGTCCTTCGTCCTGGGTCGAATAGCGCAACAGAATGTCAATTACTTGAATGTGAGGTTAGGTCAAAGCTATATAGCCGAGTCTTGATTTTCATTTGAAAATTCCCTGCCCGACCAGGCCGGCCAATGGGCAATGGGGAAAAACTATTGGGAGCTCTCGCTCTGGGTCTCTGATTGCCTCTCGGTTACTTTGACTAATTTCGGGTTTGTTGCAGTCCAAAAGCAAATCGTCTTGCGGAAAGCAATAAATTTTTGTTCAGGAAATTTAATGGATTAAGGGATGTGAGAAATTTTCCCTTGATTTGAGGTCTGATTTTTCATATTCTAGCTGCATTTCTTACCTCACCCAACACCACTTCTTGCCTGCACTTCGGCTTTGCACTTGGCGAAAGCAAAGAAACCTTTGGAAATGAAGTAAGGAATTATTTGTGAAGTTCATAAAATTCTCTTAAAAACGATATATATTAGAAAACGCTTGCATAAGCTTTATGCTATATTTCTTTTAATTTAGAAAACTTTATTTTATTTATTATGGATAATATATATTGTTTTGCTTATGCCAAAAGGGACTCTAAAGATTAAGAGAAGAGTTTATGGCTTAAAACTTAGGTTAATTAATAAATTAAAAACCCATAAAATATACTTTAATGAAAATGAAGTTCCTCATTCCGGGAGGACTTTATTTTCTCAGAGTGTGGCACACAAAAAATATGCAGAAGTTGAGCTCTAGGTTCTTGGTCCAAGTCCAAAGCGTTTTTCAGAGGGTTTTCCCATTTATCGATGGCCTGCTTGCATGTTTGTCTGTCAATTGGATTTCGTCCTGGAAGTGGGCTTTGAGTTTTGAGTTTCCTTTTTTGAGGTCCAAAGCCAGAGTCGTGGCACTTGGCCGCCTTTGAGCTGTGAACATGCAAGGGGCTGGCCTGGTCAAATGCCTGCTGCCTGTCTGGCTTGGCTCGCACTCGTTTGCAGGTTTCCTTTGTGCCCCTGGGCTTGGAATTCCGGCTTAGAATTGGAGTTCGAAAATTGTTCGCATGCTTTAACTTAGCTCACTCGTTGAATATCTTAAATATATAATCTTTAAAAAAAAAGGAAAAACCCTTAAACAATAGCGGGAATAATATTAATTAGCCAGTTAGCTGTTACCTTTATCTTTAAGTGGAATCAGCAAAGGGCTAATGTCGTGAGCTTTTATGAATAACATTATAGTAATTGTTTTTAATGTTTAAAGGCGAACTTCCAATTTATTTTATATATATTTTTCTAATGAAAAATATTGCTAATTATAAATTTTAATGAGCTGTGATTTGCATCTGGTTTTAATTAGCTAATTAATTTAATTATAGCTATTTTCTCGTCTCATTCAAGTCATTTAAATATATTTTTAAGCACCACAAAACATTAAATAATAAAAAATAAATAATAATACTCTTTGCATATTTAATACAACATTTGTCTACTATGTAATTCACCCTCGAGAACCGTTAAAAAAGTTTCTGCTTTGGTAAATCTGTGCTCAACTTGATAAACAACGACAAAGGGACATAAACACAAAAAAGCCAGACGGAGTTCTCAGACTGACTACAAACAGGATTTACTTCGCGAAAGCGCGCTACTGCTACACTTTAATTAATTCCAATAAACCCAAAAATTTCAAATAAAATATAAATATTTATTGGGAAAGCAGGGAAATGTGAAATACACTTTAAAATACATAATGGTTTAGAACCTATATTTTTATAAGTAAACTGCCAGATTTTTAAGGAAAGTAGCCACCATCGGATAACAATTTTAATGAAATTCCAATCTGTTATAGGTCAAATTCTTAATGTTAATGTCTAGTCAAGATTTTTAATATGAAGCAAGGAATTATTTAAATAATTAATTAAATAAATATTATAAAAAAAAGCAAGAAAGAAATTTAGAACTGAGGTAATTAAAATAGATTGTATCTTCAAGCTTAATATACATAAATACTTACATATTTGTATTACTTTCTTCTTCAATAAAGTTTAATTTAAAATTTTTTTTTTTCGAGTGCTTAGAGTGTCACTTACGAATTCTCTGACGTCTTCTGGCTGTGATGGAAGCAGTCGTAGAAGTCGTCGCATCAAAATGAATGGATATAGTTTAAGTGTACGAAAAACATGCCCGAAACGGAAGAACTAATGGATGGATGTATGGCTGGCTGGTTGGCTAAAAGATGGCCAGCGACAGGGGGCCGGGGGCGGAATAGAGGGTTATATGTATAGCCAGAACTGTCAGATCTGATGCTACTGCCACTGCTGCTGTTGTAGTTGCCGCTTTATTCTATGAACTCAGAACGCGTCGCGTCATTCGCAATTTTTCTATTGTTTGCGCAGTGTTTTTTTTTGTGCTCCTTTTTGCACGTTACGTCTGTTTGTCTGACAGCTGAGCACTGTTTATATGCCAGACATATACAGATATATACCGGCGTTCATATATATCCGGCCATATACGCATACATGTAGACGGGTGTGTGCCCCGACGACTCCCTGTCGACGGAGTTCGCTCGTATTACCCTGTCAATCTTTACTTTCGTGTGCTCGTTTGTAACGTTTTTCGCACTGCAAGTGAGAGGGAAATTGAGGAGGTGTTTTAGGCCATGCCGCCGATGTGCTATAGGTTTTTTTCCTCCTTCATCAGACTATGTGTAGTCCTGATTCGGGACTTTGACCGGCAAGTGCGCAGCAAACTATTTTGGTTCTAGTTTGACAAGAAACTCCGCTGTAGGATTAAAGTTCTTTCTGAAAAAGTGAGGGATTTATGTGCTGGATTTGGCTTTATAAGATTATTAAATAGTTTTTTAATAATTATTTTGAATTACAAGAAAGTCTGCAAAGGAAAAATTTTATATTATTTTTCATTCATAGAAACGTATTAAATTCTTCAGAAAAAAACAAAACCCACCAAAAAAAGAGTTAGGCCAAGCGCACACTAGCGGCTGAATGCGGAACTTATTGCTGAGATTATAAGCGAGCTGATAACTTCAAAGCTCCTCAGCGAGCTGAGATTTTTTAAACGCGCACACCGACAGCTTCAACTGAAGCTGACGCTGATTACAAATAAAATTAAATTAACATCGAAAATCGACTAATTTGGCCCGATCATTCCAATGGCAGCTATGTGTATGTTATAGTGGTTAGATTTGGATAAAATTTTAGGTGTATGTCTATATTTGAACTTAAAGACCATTTACTATTTTTATACCCTTGCAGAGGGTATTATAATTTTGCCATGATATTTGCAACGCAGTGAAGGAGGCATCTCAGACCCCATAAAGTATATATATTCTTGATCAGCATCACCAGCCGAGTCGATCTAGCCATGTCCGTCTGTCTGTCCGTCTGTCTGTCTGTCCGTC